>CM033641.1:174273611-174536611 GCA_019512145.1 Engystomops pustulosus
AACGTCCTGAAATAGAATCAGTCATGACACGATTAATTCATGACTAACATCACGTAAGTGGCCAGTCTGCATGTGACCTGGAAGTTTTGAGTGATGGACAATCAGGAACCAATCAAATTGGGCTTGTGATGTCAACAGGGTGTGTAGCCTTGAATCCCCACCCCCCCTTACACTTGTCGCCCTGTCGTGATACAGGGGTGATGTCACGACGAAATCCCAGAATAAGAGCTATCGATAATCACGACTGCTAAGTCACTCTCTGCAATTACGTCCAATATTTGGACGGCAAAGTTGAAGAGTTAAGTGGGTCGCGCACCACATTTACTCAGACTTCCAACATAAATGTGGCGGCTGTGAATGTGGCACTGGACCACACCCCTTTATTGGGAACAGATTGTGTGAACAGTATACACGCCCTCGACAGCTCAGAATTCATAATACATGTGAAATGCTACCAGTAAGACGATTGAAACACATCACTCGTCCGAGTTTGTTGCTCGCGTCGGCATTAGCGTATCGTAACTGCTCGTGCTCGGCGAATCACTTCCGAGCATGAAGAAATGGCAATCTCCCCCGTCGCTTTTTTGATTTTTGTCGACCCGAAAACAGAGCCACACAGCAGGAGACTCTGCACTCCAACAGCAAGAAAACGTCCTGAAATAGAATCAGTCATGACACGATTAATTCATGACTAACATCACTGTAAGTGCCAGTCCTGCATTGACCTGGACAGTTTGAGTGATTGGACAACCAGGACCAATCAAATTGGGCTTGTGATGTCAACAGGGTGTGTCGCCTTGAATCCCCCACCCTCCCCTTACACCTTGTCGCCCTGTCGTGATACAGGGTGATGTCACAAATACCAGAATAAGAGCTATCGATAATAGCGATGCCAAGTCACTGCAACTTACGTCCAATATATTGGACGCAAACGTTGAAGAGTTAATGGGTGCGTCACCAATTATACTCAGACTTCCAATCATAAATGTGGCGAGTTGTGAATGTGACTGGACCACACCCTTTATGGGAACAGATTGTGTTGAAAGTATACACGCCCTCGACAGCTCAGAAACTTCATAAATACATGTGCAAAGCTACCAGTAGAGTGATTACGAACACACACTGCGTCCGAGTTTGTTGCCGTTCGGCATTGCGTATCGTAACTGCTCGTGCTCGGACGAATTCTTCGGCCACGAGAAGGATAATGGCATCTCCCCCGTCCGCTGTTTTTGATTTTCTGTCCGACCAAAACAGAGCCATCACAAGCCAGGAGACTCTGCCTCCAACAGCAAGAACAACACCAACAAATGCAGAATGTTGTTGTGTTGTAAAGCTGCAGAACTGTCCTGACATAGATCAGTCATGACACGATATGTCATGACTAACATCACTGTAAGTGGCCAGTCTGCATTGACTTGACAGTTTGAGTGATGGACAAACCAGGACCAATCAAATTGGGCTTGTGATGTCAACAGGTGGGTGTCGCCTTGCAATCCCCACCCGCCCCTTACACTTGTCGCCCTGTCGTGAGACAGGGTGATGTCACAAATCCAGAAAGAGCTATCGATATACAGGATGCTAAGTCACTGCACTTAGCGTCCAATATATTGGACGCAAAGCGTGAAGAGGTTAAGGGGTGCGCACCAAATTTATCTCAGACTTCCAACATAAATGTGGCGGTCCTTGTGAATGTAGACTGGACCACCCCTTTATATGGACAGTATTGTGTTGCAGCGTATACACCGCGCCTCGACAGCTCAGACACTTCATAAATACATGTGCTACCAGTAGAGATGATTGAACACACTCGTCCACAAGGAGGAAGGAGGAGGGGAAGAGGGAGGGGAGGGGGGGGGGAGGGGGAAAGGGAGGAAGGAAAAGGGAGGAGGAGAAAGAAGGGAAAGAGAATAGATTCTCCGATATGCTATCGTAAAGTTAATCCATTCTTTAAATCTTTCTTTTCCGCAGATCTCCATAGTCTTCCTTTCTTTGGCTAGAATACTGTAAGTGACAGATCTAATTGTACGAGTGAAATACAGTTTCTGTGTGAGCCGAAGCATTACCGAAAGAACCCCCCCCCGTTCCACGTGTTGAGTGTGATAGAGACGAACTGGTCGTGATCCAGCGATTGATACTCCCCCCCCCACCCATCACTCCACGCGTTCATCATTTTTTTCGATCCGGGCTAGCCCATCGCGTCTCACGTACTGACAATTATTGTCTGTCTCTCACTAGTACTGAGATTATGCTGAATTTCTATCTTCATTATGGGGATTCTTGCCTAATCCACTACTTCTTCATTCCAAGAGCAGACTCTAGTCATGCAGCATGCCTAGAACCTGAAGGTATATTTTCTTATCGTGGTTCCTCGTTTACCACTACCGAGCAATTAACTACCCCCCGAACCTGGGCTCCGCACCTGGGTTCACCCGCCTGCCGCAAATCGGGTTGGACTTTCTGCGATGCAGTATGCCACAATCGTTCCCAGTGTACTACCCACTGGGGACCGAGGGTCTAGGTTACCTTAGCGTTGACATCTCGTACAGTCCGTCATAGGGTCAGGGCGCGCAGAAGATTCAACTCACCCAAGTCCTGGGTCACAACACGAAAAGATCTCTGTCAGGTAGGAACGTACAAGGTCACACGGAACACGGCAGCACTAGGAACTCTGGTACACAGACGGTAACACACATAAACACACGGGAACATAGAAACACTTAACAGCAGGATACATCCATTCACCAGGCAATCATCGCTATTCTTTCTCTACGGCTAGAGAACAAAAGATCGTTTGCGCCCCGCAAGGGTCCAGGAGAGGCCTGCTAATACAGATTGGCAATAGTCGCGCCAATTATTGCGCGCCTGGCCCTTAAATTTGGGAGAATGTGCCGCCCTGCCGCGCCCTACAGTCGTGACGCGCGCGCAACATCAGGATGGAGCGAGCATGAGTCCTGACGGGTATAGCGCTGGCGGGCGCTCTGGCGGTGGCCGGGCTCACGTGGTGAGCCCGCTAGCTCCCCGTTTGGGTCCCGGGGAAAGAGGAGGAATGGGGAAGAGTACCACCCTGACAATATATAGTCCATATACCTGTGTTCAACTACACCACTTCCATTATTAATTAATTTTCATTCACAAGTTTAACCCTATCATTCTATTTAGAAATAGCCACTATTTGTAACATCTTGCCAAAGTAAATTTAGAATATCTAATATCACAAATTCATTTTTGGGCAAAAAAAAAACAACACCATGCATAATGTTAGGCGAGGCTATCAATTAAGCACGACTTCTCAAGATATGAAACTTTAATAAATAACACTGACCAATGGATTCAATTAATCATCCAGACATTGACCTGATTTGCTATTATTGTGATATACTTGCATCTCAAGATTTGTTACATGAGTCAGTAAGAGTAAGTCTGGGTAATCATGCTGGCCAGGTAGTATGAAATCATAAACATAAAAAGGGTTAATTTTGAAGGATTTTCATTTGAATTACGCTACGCTATGAAACTTCTCAGCACCCTTTCTCAGACATTCTAGCTTATGCCTCTCGTTGCATGTAACCAACCTATATATGCACATGATTCCGATTGACATGTGATAGAATTAGCCCTGTTGGGCATCCACCATTTGTTTCTCAATATTTTCTGTTTCTAATCAACACCATGAGGTGCATCCTATTCACCCCCAATATATATACAGTCAATTCCCCACAGTTTACGTACAACGCTGGTTCTGGAGGCTTTGGTTGACGTTGAATTTGTATGGTAAGTCGAACTGTTATTTTATAATTGTAATCAGCAAAAAAAAATTTTGTGCCCCAGTGCCAATTGCAAATTTAACCCTTTTTTTGCTGTAATTGGCACCAATGAGTATCCCATAAAGCTTCATTACGACCCTACAAGCTGTGTTATTTGCATCTGGGACTAAAGTAACGCATTCATGAATCTTCAACCAGAGTGTCCGTAGGGGTCTGTCTTTAACTATGATTTTCTGTAGTGGTGTCAATCTGGGTGTGTCACTTAATAAGGGACCGCTAGTATATTACTATATATATATATTATATATATAGATCTAGAGATAGTTATTTCTGGTGAGATTATTATTGTGTTATTGTGTGAATGAAAGCGAGAACCACAATGCTGCAGAGCTCTGTTTGAGAAGCCAGCACCAAAAATCTGAGGCTGCAACACGCTGGAGACAGGGCCTAAAAGGAAGCCTCTTGGTTACAAGTCATGTTGAATGTGTTTAGTTTAGCAGCGTGGACCCAACGCAGGCTTTTTGTTTGTTTTATAAACATCACAGCTAGTCCCTGTTTTTTGAACATTTATTAAGAGGACCACGGTCACCCTGACAAATCGGCACTATAGCTGCTTACTTAAGCAAGGCAGCTCCTACGCATACAACAAAACGTGGCAGTGTTCAAATTTTAGCAATTAATCATCGGAAACCCCGATAACGCTAACTACACTGCCCAAGTGCTGTACAGTGCGTATGCAGAATCGCTTGGGCCGCACCGGATTGGTAGAGGGAGCCCACTGGGTCTCGGAACAAACGCCGCGACAAAAAGTCAAATGGGCTAGCATAGAGGCGCTTGACGCGGGGGACCACTGTATAATAACGAGTTGGCTGCGAGAACATAGGAGACCGATAGTGGTGTTGGGAGGATCAGTAATTCCATTGGCTGTCCGGGGGAGAACCCTCGTCCTTGGAGCACCCCCTCATATACGTCGACTCTTTGAGAGCGGTTTTGATATTGTAAGTACAACGCGGCGTGTTAGTTAGTGCTAAATCGGAGGTTTCCGATATGCTAACATTGTAACACTGCTGCGTTCACTGTTTTAAAGCACTCCTAGTGCCGATTTGTCAGGGTACCATGACTCTTTAGTCCTATTGTGGTACCTGCCTTGGTTTAAAGCCTTTTCCTACACGAAACAACTAGCCGAAGCTAATCCTATAAATCTAGCTATCTAATTCTGCGTCAAGGGAAGTCTGCCAACAGAATACCAGAAGGTAGTCAATTCTGTAATCATATATATGTTAACAACAAAATTGCAAATTAACTTGTTCTTAAAGGGTTTCCACTTTAAGCATCCTTCCAGCAGAAGAACGATTGATATTGTTTTGTTGTATTGAAAAGTTATATTTTATAATAAAGTTATATATTATTATCAATTTTCCATATTCTTCTGTATTAATTCATCATGGTTTTCTATGTATCTGCCTGTTATCTGCTTGATGTCAAGGCACAGAGACAAGCTACATAATTTACTTCCTGTAGATACACACCAGATCCATGGTCATGTGATTCAAATAGGTGCAACGGCACATTTAAACCATCAGGTACTCAGGGCCTGGGTGAAGCTAACAAGCATACACACTATGTGTGACATCATATGACCATAGTAGGCCTGGTTTTGATCTACAGGAATAAGCATGAAGATGCCTTTAGAATACAGCAAAACAGAGATCTGGAACACAGTGAGACTTGACACAGAAGTTTTAACAAATTTGAGAATACTTCCCATAGTCGACTGGAAGTCACGATCACAAAGCCGTATGGAATATGTCTTTTTATTTTTGTTATGGATGAGTACTATACCCATAGTTTTTTAAGGATTGTGGTTATCCTACTTACCCAGATGACAATAGGAGTAATTAGGTGCATGTGTTTTGTCTATTGTTAGCGACCTACATTCTTATGTTCAACAGTAAAGTACAGTTTAATGGTTTAGTTTGTCTTGCTCCGTGCCCACCATCTCTTGATAACAAACCATTTACTGACAGTCGGGACATGTGAGTGTCTTTATAGTTGGGATTTTAGTGTCCCGAATAACACAAGACAAGTGAGAGTTACCTCCTATTTTAAAAGTGTAGATGGTCTGGGACAGCATGATTATAAACAAAGGGAGATTCCACATGTGCCGGATGTTGTCCTGTTCATACAAGGCACACCCATATTCTTACTATCCTATCCCCTACATTTATTAACCTAATTGAGCTAGCTAGGGTGTTAACATCCTACCAGTCAGGGTACTTCAAAGTATTCCCCAGCCCGCATCGACTCTGAGGCTATCCCTCTCCTCCAATTTTTAAACCAAGAAGACCTGAGTCATATAAATTTGGACAGATATGTTAGTTCATGGAGTTATGACAGATCTCACCCAATGGGAACACCCCTTTATTTGATTTGTTATTATCAAAGGGTAGCTCCATGCCCCCAATTCCCAGGCTCTAAATACATCCTTGGGCTCCAAGATATACCATATCTCGTGGAGTTGGACCCATAGTCAAATAGGTCGTGTATTGGCATCAATGCAATCCAGGGATTCCACCTGCTAATATATATATATCTATATATATATATTAATATAATATAATATAATATATATATATAATATATAGTAGTGTTGACTCATTTGTCTAGTGTGGCCCTTAAATAATTAAATGTAAAAAATGTAACCTGTGTTGCTCTTTTATCTCGCAATCCTGAACCTCAACGTCCATAAAGTACTTGGTTATAACTGCTACCCACCAAACCGCAGGTTGGTTCTCCACCCATATAATCCCAGTACGGAACTATATTGGCAGTTATTAAAAGGAGAACCGGTGGCGCTTAATTGGGTTGATAAGGTACTGTTTCACGTAGGCTAGTGAAGGGGGTCCTTACAGCCATTCAGGGTTATATTGATGTTGTGCCATATCTGGAATTGTATCAGCAACTTTAATCACTTCCTTCCTCTTCAGAACCTGTGCATTCTGGTATCTTTAAAAGGATACCTACTTCCACTTATCATAAATCTTTAAAATAGCAAATCATTAGTGCTTCCCAGTTCACATCTTTGCTGTATCACAGGACCAGAGAAGAAACTGCTTCACCCGATGCTAAATGGGACCTACCTCCCTCCCTACATGTCACTCCATGCCATGAGTCCAGACCCCTTCATTAAACCATAGACTTCTGTCTGCCATGCTCCACTAACGAGGTATTTGTTGTAAAGTAACTGTGTGCTGTATTGGTGTCGGTGTGCACAACATAGTGTGTCACATTTAGTGCATGTCTGAAGTATGTCGGCCTACAGTATTAGTTATAATATGTATTGGCATGTCTGTATGTATGTAAATGGTGTCAAAGTGGTTTTAACTATGTTTTCCTGCCTTCTCCTTTATCACTGCATAGTGCTGAGTAACGCTTCGTCGCCATGAACGGGGTGTAACAATCGGACGTGCAGAGGTATGTGACCACATGACTGGGCCCATTGGGGAAGGGCGTCAAACTGCCACGCGCAGGGTTGTAGCAACAAGCCGACAGTGGGGTTTAGTCACACCCTTATCTGTGTCCATCTGCCCGACAATCTCCCCCTCTCTTCCCTACACAGTGCGCTGCTGGCCAGCCCATCATCTATGGCTAGCATCAAACCCTCACACCTGAAAAACAGCCAAGCCTCGTCCTGCCTGCTCGCCAGAAAAATAAAGTTTTTCTTCTTTAAAGCTGATGTTGTATAGCTTTATGATTTATGATGCATCATGTTTATATTGTCTAATTGCTGTATATGTGCTTATGATGTGTTTTGTGTATCTGCTGCTCGGTTTGTTAATCTATTTATATGCTGTTTCTACTGGTTGTACTTTGTATCCGCTTATGAGCGATTGTGTGTGTGTATCTGTTTGTAGCGATAAAAATATGATATATTCAATATGGGCAGATTTACAAGCTGTCTGAAAGTCAGAATTTTCTAGTTGCCCCATAGGCAACCAATCACAGTCTCACCTTTCATTTTAACTTTAAGACAGCTTGATAAAATCTGCCCATGTGTGTTAATATCTGGGTCACTTTATGACACGCTTGTACACAGAAAGTAGGTGTAACAAAACTGTGATTTAGTCACAATTCCCCCTGCAACTTCCCCTCCTGTAGACCAGTCGGCTGTAAGGTGGAGTTGCTGCACTGTGCGCATCTTGAGCCTGCCGCGTCTGCACATTGCCTCTAAGCCTGCTCCTGTTTCAGCGTACTCATGCCTATTGAGCGCAATTCTGAACCAAGTTAAAACCCTGGCAATTGCAGTACATTAGCCTCCTCATCGGCCAGCTGACTGCCGGGGACGGGGAAGCATACATTTTTTTTGACATTTTTTGGAATATTTTCATAATTTAAAGTATAATACTTATTGTAATTCAAGTTATGTAAATAATAAGAACCATCCTTATTCCCATTTACTAAACTTTGATTTATTCTGTTTCCTAAAAGTTGGATAACACCTGTCATTAACGGTACTATCTTCTGACTCGTACACCTTTCTACGGCGGCGCAGTACAGAAGAAGATTTCAGGACACCAGGTCTCGCTGGTGCCAAGGTTTCGGGCTGTGATTTTATAAATAAATAAAAGTCCCCTCATCTCCCCATTACACATGACAAATGCAAATACAGGATATAAAAACACAAAAACACATACAGATTTGGTATCACCAAGCGTGTCCGTATCAATCTGTACAATAAATCTCAACTTTATTGACATCGTAAAACCAAAACCTCAGCAAAAAACTTCCCGTAATATACAATTGTTTCATCAAACACCATAACCAAAAATGTTCCTAAAAAGTGACATCAAAAACAAAGGGAGTTATGTATCCCTAATATGATAAGCGACTGAAAAGACAATCTTTCGCACCAAAAAATAAACCCTCAATGAGAGTCTTGACAACATAAAAATACAGAAGTTACGCCCCTAGAAAAGTTGTTCCAATGTAAAACAATGCGATATTCTCCATCTATGTTTGGCCTCCATGAAAATTGGAGCAAGATAAGAAAACTATATAAATGAGGAATCACCGAGCAATCGTACGTGAACCAGAGAAATAAAGATTAAATATCATTTTTAATGTTACGAGTGAGAGAGGGGGGGGGAAATGCTAAAAATCCAAAATAAACATTGAATGATTTTGTTTGTGTCCCCCTATGAAAATGTTAATAAAATCTCATAATAAGCCTATAGACCCCCCCAAAATGAATTATCTATACATTGATCTCATCTCCCTAAAACAAATAAGCCTCATATGTCACATACCAAAAAATTAAAATTTGTAGCTTTGTACAACGTGACAATACACATACTGCTGTAATGGCGTCTCCATTCTTCTATACCTCGGAAACTCGGCCGTGCGCACCATACAGCAATTTACCCACCACATAATGGGGATCAGTACACTCGGAGGATTGGGCACAGACCATTGTAAGTGCTTTCATCATTTTATATTATTCCTAGAACTGTCCAATTTGTCCTAAATAAAGGGTATTTCCCCAAAAAATACTAGTTTCTAAATCGCAGGTCCATATTGTTTATTAAAACCCATGTGAACCACTTGAAAGGTTTTAAAGACTTAATAGAAGTTGTTTTAATCGTTGAGGTAAAGTTTTCGATTGGGTAATTCATATGTGTTTTACTATTATTTAGGCACCTTTCAAAAAAATTAACTTGAAAGCCTGAGTTCCTATCCGCTCAAAATGATGTTTCGGCAAATTTCTGAAAAGAGAAAACAACACAACACCTAAGATTCTGCACTCATAACACCTAGAAAATGACCGGAAGCATACAAAATAATATCATCCAACATAAGCAACACTTCCCCTAATTTATTATCAGGCTTGGTGGGTAGTTTACAATGTTACTTCCTTTGGCTGTTGTGTGAAAGGGCCTACGCATTTCAAACTTGGGAACGGGTGAAGAATTTTTACAAAACTTTATGCCAATTTTCACTTTTTTCAAGAACGAATCCCAAACTTATCACTTACATTTTATTTAACTATCATGAATTCCAATGTGTCACGAGAAAACATTCTCAAAAGTCCCTGGATGTTAAAGGCGTTCCGAAGTTAGTAGACCAATTATCATGAGACTGGTCAGATTAGAAATCGAGTTGCTGGTCATTGAGCCTGAAAACTAGTGTCGTGATAAGGGGTTAGACCTCAAATCTATCATGCATGACATCTTGAGGCCATTCATCATTAAGACACGCATCTTGGCTTCCTGACAAACCCTTTAAACTCCACATGGTCGTGGTCCGTGTATGCAAAGAAGGCAACGAACCATCAGCACTAAATGCATAATGAATATCGTAACAATTGGCTTAAAGGATTAAAGGCACATACAGTTAGTAATAACTGTCAACTGAAAATTCTAGCATTTTCGTAAATTGAAAAAATGATATTTAATAACACCAACAAAGCAGTAACTAATGTACACTGCTCATAGTTGGTTTTTTATTTTACCTTCAATGACTGGGCTCCAACGTATTTGTGAAATGTTCTCACTTACAATTTTGACATGTGAAAGGTCCTAGTACATAAATAATAGACATGCATATGAATTCTGAGAATGGACAGTCTACGCAGACCCTCTGAAAGGAACAATTTAGAATCCTTTTTCTTGGTCATAACCGAGCAATACTGAATTTCATAAGTATGCTCTTGAAAAAATTCCTACAACGTCCAATGCTTGATGTGACTGGGTGGAGATTGAACCCTGCATGCCTCTGTGTAAGTAATTATCTTTTTCATCACACAGTCCGGTAACTTGCCATTTCTTTTCTTTCTTGACCCCAGAGATCAATCAATTCAATGTGATGTAAACATTTTGGTGTAGTTTTTATTTGAAATCTCATTCAAAGATACATTACTCTTCCTTTTCTTATCTATTTTTAATTGCCACCATCAATATTTTCTGAAGAGTGGTATTGGTCTGGTATTGTACGTTATGTTGCTAAGGAAATTTAATAAAATATTCCTTGTTTTTAGAGTGAATCTATTAGCAGTTTGACATCATAGAAAACTGCAGATAGCGTTATCTAGCAGCCCTAGAATGCCTTGTGGTGATTGTTTTAGCGTGCAGGACTGTGAAGAATGCATCTAGATTCCAGGCATGTACATAGGTAACCTTGGCCGGACAGACTGGCAATGCAACCCCTACATATTCTTAAATGTGTGCAGGAGGGCACAAATGGTCCCACATTTACTAACGACCTTAGCGCAGGTTTCTGTTAGACTTTGCATGTTCTTTTGGCCACTGGAATGGGGTGTGCTTCAGTCAAAACACATTTATAATGCAAAGTCGGACATAAGTGTGTTGCACGCCCCCATATTAAAGGTGCACCCAAAAAAAATAGGTGCACTCCTCTCTCGCGGGCAGAGGCAGGGAGCATCAGACTCAATCATGAACAACGTCACCAAAAACCTGCATCTGGCGCCCCCTGTACACTACCCAGGCAAACTGTACTAGTACAACACGCATATTAGCCAGGAATCTTGGAGAAACTAAAATAAAGACCTATGGTCTGGCTGTTTGAAGAGAGATAGACATGTGATGCTGACTGTGTGAGGAAAGGGATCACATGATGCGCTAGCTACATCCGCCCTTAATATTAGAAAGAAAATCAGTCTCATAACAAATGAATACGTTAGCTGGTTAGCATAATATTATGTGACAGCACAAAGCAAATGACAGCTCAGGCCCTTACAGGAATGTAATTTAAAAAAATATAATGCCCTCATGACAATACTTTAGAAAAATCATGAAGATAACTACAAGTTGGTCATTTTGAATGGAATAATGGAAGCTGAAGGATATTCCCACAATCAGCTACTTGTGAACCTTGGGATTGGTGCACAGATAGCACGGGATCTTTAAAGGTGATAAAAAATCTGGACACATGTACTGACCTTGCAGTAACCCTTCCTTACACTTGGCCACCTGATTTCCATGCCCAATTCTTTCTAGTACAAACTGCTTGTACAGTATTTAAGAAAGTGCCTGCACCACAAATGTGTTGCACGTGACCTTTTGTGGCGCAGCTGCATTAGTCAATCTTGCTCAGTCTGACTGTTTGCCCATATTTATCAATGAAGTCCGCAAGAATTATTCTCAAGGCCTCATGTTAAAGTGCACAAAAAAAATGGTTGTGCCCCTGGTCGGAGCCATGCGGGCTTGCCAGATTCATGAAGCATGGCTCCACAACTCCTGAACTTGCTTCCCTCTGCAACTACACATGCCAACTGCATTTAGTGCAGTTTGCACTTTTGTTATAATCTGCCCTTTGTGTATAAATGGAGAACAATAAATCATTCTGCTGGGCACGCAAGTAGAAGCTTGTAGCCAACGCCACAGAGATTTTTCATAACAAACCTTGCATATATGACAATGTTGTTTTGCCCCCATGCACCTGACATTTCTTCATCCGGTGCCTTTTCCTAGTCCAAAAATTAATAAACAAAAGTACTACTCTGCAAGCACTGTTTATTTTTTCACAATTGGACTAACTGACTGTTTTCAAAGAATGATTCACCCCTTCAAGAGAATGGTTGGTGAAACACAAGAGCACATTCGTGTTAATTTCTTGGCATGGTGAGAATCGAGTGAATTTTGTGCTTTGAGCATTTGAAATACTATAAGAAGCATCTTAGTTAGGTCTCCCCTGCTTGCATCAAGCTCAGCTTCCTGCTAGGTCCGTATACATCTTCTAAAACCAATCACACAAGTCTTAATATATTGGGAATACAATTTCATGAAATGATATGTGAAACCTTAAAGTCCACAGGGTCAGTTGCCCACAGTACAATTTATACACGGAGCTTGGTTCTATAGCTATATTTCTGTACATTCATTGTTCCGTGGCTGTATTTATGGTTTAATCTGTTTTCTGGTTCTGTAAATTTTATGATATTAGTGTTGTCCCCAATATTTTTAGGGTCAAATTAAATAAACAGTAGTATTTAGTTCCTGCAGATAGGTGGCAGTAATTTTATGACTCATTTTAACTGCTTATTGATACATCATGTTTGCTTAACAACTGTTCCATTGCCTTTTTGCCATCATTCTAATTTGCAAAATTGCTCTGTCAGATTTCAAAAAAAGCTGTGGCCCTGGTTTTAACTTACTGGCTATCTAACCAACAGTGTAGCTCTGCCAGCAAGTTTTTGCAAACTCCTCCACCATATTCAAATTCCATCCACTACATTGACCCACCCTATGACAAGGTACCACTTTGTTTTTTAAACATGTTCTCTTTTGCATGGCAATTTAACTCTCATCACCCCTGAAAGCTGGTTAGTATGATTAGCTTAAAATAACACCTTAACCCATTTATGAAAACTCAATCTGTAGTGTTAGATAATATAGAGCAAAGCACCTTTGATGCATTAAGTAATGAGTTAGAAGGGCTATATCAATTAGCTAGACTGATCTATGAAATAAGATTCAGCCATTTTGCCTGTTAGCCTCAGGCATATTTTTATTCTGACCAGTGTATCTTGGGTGTGTAATAACTTTTTAACACTTTACATCTTATCATTACTTGATTGTAGAGCTGAGTTGTTTTCTCTTGATACATTTGTAGTTCTGTATTTGTAGTATATAGCTGTGCTGATTGGTCGGTTTTTTGGGTGGGGCCGATTGGATAAATAATTCAACATTGTTAGGAAAAATGTGGGAAAAAAAATGAACAATTGTCTAACTTTCAAAGGTAGGTCGTAGTGTTTTATTACAAAAATTAACGAAAATGTTTTTGGTAGAAAACTTTTGCCATTTATCTTCAGTTATATTTCCATAAAAATGTTTAAGGGTATTAGTTTTTTTTGTCACCCATTAAGGAACGTCGGGTTTTTTCTCGCTCCCAGCCTTCAAAAATAATAAACGTTTTACTTTTTCCATGTACAGAGCTGTGTGGAGGGATTATTTGTGCGAACAACTTTACTTTACAGTGATGTTATTATTAAAACATGCTGTTGTACTGGGAAGCAGGAAAAAAATTCCAATGGAGAAAAAAAATGTCGCCATTTCTGATTGCAAATAACTGCTTCATACTTTGGTGTCCGAGCTGTATGAAAGTAATTGTTTTTGTGAAATGAGACAAACATTTTCCTTAGCCAATTTGAGGATTGCTGCGACATTTGAAGACTTGTCTTAAATTTTTTATGTCACTTTAAAAAAGGTGTAAAAGTCGCTTTCGGACATTTGGGCGCCCTTCCTCTCAGAAAGTCACCACCGATTAACACATTTTTATTATTTTGATAGATTCGTCACATGTTTGGGACGCGGCGATACCTAATGTGGTTGTGACTTTACTGTTTATTATATTTTTATTGAGATACTAGGGAAAGGGGGGTACTTTGTAACGTTTTAATATTTTATTACAATTATTAACTTTTTCCTTTTTTTCCATATTTCTTAGACCATCTGAGGGTATTTAACCCTGATGTTCAGATTAATTCCTACATACTGCAATAACACGTGTATCGCGTAATCTGGCATTATTCTGCACAGCGTGCTGATCTATCGAATGAATAGGCGAGCCATTCAGCCTCGGTTCAACGTAGACCTGAGACTGTCATAGATCCAGTATAATAAGCTGGGCAAAAAGACCAAAGCCATCAAGTCTAACCTTTAAGAATTAAAAATGAGTTTTATTTCCCCATAACCCGGTGATATTTTTCTCTCCAGAAAGGCATCCAGGCCTCTCTGAACATGAACTAGAGCCGCCATAACAAACCTCCTGCGCGAGAGAGTTCCATAGTCTCACTGCTTCTTACAGTATAAGACCTTTGTCTTATGTTGATGGTAATCCGCCTCTCCTTTCAGGCGGAGAGGTGCCCCTTGTCCTGGATCACTGGCTAGTTATAAAAAGATCTTTATGGAGAGATCCTCACTGTCCTTTTCGTATTTGTACATTGTAATGAGGTCTCCTCTCAGTCGTCTTTTTCTAAACTGAATAATAAGCCCAAAATTTTTAATCTGTCATGTATTCTATTTCCCCCATTCCCCTAAAATCTGGTTGCTCTCTCTGACACCCGTTCCAGTTCTACTATATCCTTTTTATTTACACTGGTGCCCGCAAACTGTACACATATTCCAGTGCTTTGGTCTGACAAGGATTTGCTATAAGGGCTCAAAACTATGGTCTTTATCATGAGAAGTCTATTCCGCTCTGATAACATCCATAATTTTATTTGCTTTAGAGCAGGCCGACTGGCTCTGGTCACTTAAATTAAGTTACCATCCCACCAATACACCCCAAGTCCTTTCAGACTCAGTTTACTAAGTAATTGACCGTTTTAGAACATAATTATACTTGTGTTTCCATGGCCCAAGTGCATAACTTAGCATTTATCTACATTAAAATATTAATCAACCATTGCTCTATCTGCCCACACTCAAGCTTCCAAAAATCCCTCTGTAAATGCTAAACTATCGACTCAGTATTTATACTTCTAACACGCTTAGTATCATCCTGCAAATTATTGAAACTTGGATCTGTGTAAACACCACTACACGGTATTAATAAAATATTGAAAAAGAAAGTGGCCCCAATCTGTACCACCTGTGGCCACTCCACTTGGTAACATCACCCACATCTGAAGAAGTTGTTGATGCCATTAATGACCACCCTCTGTTTTTATACTAAGCCCAATTACTTACCCAATTACACATATTTTCTTCCTATTCCCAGCAGTCCTCATTTTATACCCACCTTTTATGTGGCATGGTTTCCCCAAAAATGCCTTGTGAAAAGTCCAGATATCAACATCCACAGCGTCTCCCAGATCCAGTCTTGAACTTAACTGCCTCCGTAGAAAACCAGATTGTCTGACAGTGACATCTCTCTCCTAAACCATGCTGATGCGGGTGTATAAGGTTGTGCACAGTGAGATACTCCGGGATAGCATCTAACAAACCCCTCAAAATTGTTCCAACCACACAGAAGTTAGACTCACGGGTCTATAGTTCCAGGATCGAACTGTCATGGCAAACTGATCGCCACCCCTTATAAACGGTCAGGAGAGCAACAATCGGAGTATAAGATGGCGGGGGGCCCATGGGCGCCATCATGCATTTCAGTGCCGCCGTCGGTGCACTACTAATCCTCAGGACGTTCTAGCATTTATGCTCCGCAGATTGAACAAGTTCTGGGATTGCAAAGTGTTAAACAAATGTAATAAAATCTGCAAAGATCATCCTTTACACCTTCGGAGACCTGCACATAACTGTTCTTGAGGTACATAAAGTTGATGAGTGCAGATGACAATAAAATAGACTGCTTGGGCAGTCTGCTCATAATGGGCATTAAAAATCATAGCTGTGTATGAGCCCATAAAAAAGTTATGAGACGTGTGCTATAGAAGCAAAATTTTTAATAGCTGTCTAAGTGAACGTTGTTATGAAAGATTACGATGAAGATAATCAATACCAACTGTAAATATAACCCTGAATATCAGCGCTCTATCTCAAAGAAAAACACCACTGCTCTCCATTTTATAAAAAAAAAAGTTAAAAAGAACATAAACGTCAATAATTTTGTCCCCCTAGTGAGAGAGTTTATTTTGAACCACTGATACACTGGGGAACCATTTACTAGAACAGTGCAGGGCACTATGTGCGTTGCTGTTCATAGTGCAGTTTTGGTGCAATTTCCTCTGGTAGCTCCTGGCACTGCTCTGACAGATGTGCCACTCTTTTTTTGATCACCTTTAACTGGGTGTGCAACAATTTGACAGTCAAATGAGCACTGGAATGCCCCTTTCATGATCTGAAGTGTTTGTCGAATGCACCCCACTAGAGCAGACCCATTGCAAAAGTGTGGGCACAGATACTCTTAAATAACTTTGCAAGATTTCCTACCTGTAAAAAAAGTACAAAAGATCCCAAACAGAAAACTAGTGCACAAGTACTCCTTGGCCCCCCAAATGTAGCCCCATGTAATATTTATTTTTTTTAATGTAGCTTTACAACCAATTCAGCGCTGCTTTCATCTTAGCATGTGTATATTGCCCAATATGTTAATCAGTAGAAGTCTACCGTACACCAGGGAGGGGGAGTTTATGTAGTATGCTGGGATTCCAGAAAATCCTGTCAGGCCCATGGACCAGTTTATACTCTAGTAAAAGGCCAGCAGTCCTCATCATACTTCAAGAATCGTTGGATGCTGTCTCCCAGGGCCAGTCATCTGTTTGACGTGTCTGCTTGTTTAGCAGAAAGGTAGTAAACTTCGGGGGAGGATGCAAACAGTGTGTGAATGGACAAGACTGACTCTCTCTCTCATCTCCTGCAGGGAACTCACCATCCTACATACTGTATCAGCCCACCAGCCTGTGATCCTGCTCTGGGTTAGGCTGATCTTCTGTACAGGCAGCATATCATGTATGTTATGAGTCCCTGGCTCTTCCAAAGGGGACCGCACTAAAACCGGCTCTAAACAAAGTGCAGCGCTGTCTAATGGATAGATAACCACAATCTCTCCACAACACAACAAAGCAGAACGCGTTGTTGTTGTCGTGTAAAGCTCAGAACAGTCCGACAAGTATCAGTTCATGTACAGATATGTCTGACTAACAGTCACGTAAGTGGCCAGTCTGCATTGACTGGACAGTTTGAGTTGATGGACAAACCAGAGACCCAATCACATTGGGCTGTGGATGTACAACAGGTGGTGTCGCCTTGCAATCCCCCCCCCCCTTACACTTGTCGCCCCCTGTCGTGATACAGGGTGATGTCACAAAATCACAGGAAAGAGCGTATCGATAATAGGTGCTAAGTACCCTCTGCACTAGCGTCCAATATATTGACGCAAAGTGTGAAGAGTTAAGGGCGTGCACCAAATTTATCTCAGGACTTCCAACATAAAATGTGGCGGTCCTGTGAATGTAGACTGGACCACCCTTTATAGGGACAGTATTGGGTTGCAGCGTATACACCGCCCTCGACAGCTCAGACACTCAAAATACATTCTAAGCTACCAGTAGAGATATCGAACACATCACGCGTCCGAGTTTGTTGCCGCTTCGAGCATTGCGTAATCGTAACTGCTCGCTGCTCGGCGTAATCTTCCGAGCAAACCGAGGATAATGGCAATCTCCCCCGTCGCTGTTTTTGATTTTCTGTCGACCCGAAAACAGAGCCATCACAGCAGGAGACTCTGCCTCCAACCCAGCAATACGTGGTACCCTTCACACTTCAATAGCAGTGGTTGGCCTGGCCCTGATCAATGGTGACCCTGTGAATAGAACTCGCCCCGGCCCGCGCTGCTCGCATCATTCTCTGTCTGGATGCCGTTAGGGAGAGAGCTGCTTGCGCTGCGGGATAGCGTTAGGGGTTTATATTAGTTACTGTTAGGCAGGAGTGATTCTACACCAAAAAACCCAACAAACAAGCCCTTGTTAGGAGGGCTAAATACGTTATAGTTTTAGGTTTTTTTTGTTTGCTGTGCTGGGCTTGCTGGAACTAGAGTGCAGCTAGTACCATATTGTGAGATTTGCGGAGACCTTCGAACGTTTAATTTAGCTTCTTAGTGACACACATATCCATCTGAACACCTAATTGGGAGCAATTTATTAGGGGTTTTTGTCTTGAATTAGGCACAGTCCCCTGTGGGCGATTTTTTATTTTTGTTTCACAACGTTAAAGTGACTTAAAAATCAGTTGTTTTGTGTGCGTTAGAAACTGGGCATACAAGAACCCAACCAACTTCTTAGGCCAACCATATAGCGTTATATATTTGCTTTGGCTGCCTTGCCTGCACTAGTATTGCGCTAAGTACCAAGTGTGAGGAATTTGGCCAGGGAGACTTGCGAACGTTTATATATCATCTCTTAGTGACACCACATCTCAACCCTAAGTGGGACAATTTTTAGGGTTTGATTGGAAATTATTAGGCACCGTCGCTGATTTTTTTTTTACTTTTATTTTTTTGATACCTCAGTCATCCAGGCACAGCCCAAATCCATTTGTGTGCTGTTAGTGTAGGTTAGAAACTAGCCATAGCAATGGATAAAGCATCGTTTTGTAAAAAAAAACACAAAAACACAAGTTACCAAAAAAAAACAAAAAACAAAAAATATCCAAAAAAAAATTTACAGTTTACACTTTAATTTTTGCAAATGTTGAACCAGAGGGCTAGGGGTAGAATCCGAGGGGGCGTGGACGTGGGCGTCCAACTACTGCAAGGGTCAGAGACCGTGGTCCTGGGCGGGGTGAGGACAAACCACCTCTGAGAGGGAGCAGGGGAACCTCCCCTCCTCCCGAATTACCATCCGTGTGCATGGCGACATCAGGCGGTAGCTCTACGAGGCACAGCAGCATTGCCGTCGCTCAGTGACAGCAGTGCTGTGCTCAAACTGCTGAGCATAGGCGATAAAAGGCACACAAACACCGTCCCACGAGCTATTACAGGCATCACGCGGCAGACGGAGCTGTGGCTGGCATCGCTGAGCCTGAAGCCCAGGCAATGGTTGTTTTGATAATGGCCGTACACCTGGTGGCGGCTCTGCAACTCCTCGGCAGACTACACATGTGCCATGCCTGGCCCATGTTTAAATCTCATATTTCAGCGGTTTCCTCAAGACACCCCCACTCTGTCACGAAGGTGCTGCCGCATCTGTGCACCTTTCGGAAGTCCAGCACCGATGCTGCCACTCTCAGGGCAGCGCAGCGGGCCGCCTCCCACTGCCTGCTCACCGACTGTTGTGCGACGTGCCACAGGTGGACTTCAACATTAACCATGTTTATCCAGAGTTTACCAAGCAGCGCAAACGATTGTAGACTGCCAATGTCAACTTCCCATGGCCACAGAACTGGTAGTTAGGTCAGTCAGCTTCCCAAGTCTACAATGAGGATGACGTGGATGTCTGATGCTGTCGTGCGGAGTAACTTTGAGGATCAACACGATGGTGCAATAGCGATGATGCCATCATCAGCCCTTCACCATCCCAGCATAAACTTTTGGCTGTTTGAAAAACTCTCTGGTCAGCATGAAGTAAAGCTTTGCGCTGCGTCACAAGATACGGGGTAAGAGATTCCCTTGTTGAAGCCAAGAACCCTAGAGTCTGTTTTTTCTTAGCGCATATCGGCTGATGGGAGTAGGATGAGGAGGAAGAGTAGGAGAATGTTGGCGATAGAGAGAGGGGACATTGTTCAGGTCCTTCACTGTTCAGCGTGTATGTGCAGAAGAAGAGGGTTGGAGGAGATGGACATGGCGATTCAGGCCAGTTAGGGGAGTGGACCTCTTGCGCGTATGGTAACTCTGGCGCATATGGCAATTCACGCTAGGCTGCCTATCCCAGTGCCCCTCACTTTCCAAAGAATTTATTCCAGCACCGATTGCGTGGGTATTAACCTCCTGGACCCAGGTACAAGCAAATCTTCCACTCTCATCCCTGAGAGGAAATGAGTGTGTAATGAATTAATACCATCAGGCCCTGGTGCACAATCTGACACAGTATTCCCTTCTGAACACGCGCGAGCCACAGAGGGCATACTCTTCTCGGCAAATAGCAAGGGAGAGTAGGCGCTGGCAGCTTGGCCACACTGGCAGGGGTAACGCTTTACAGGCTTTGCCAGTTTTATTTCACACCCTACCCCATCAGACACTGTCACCTGACTGACTAAGCGCGACAAGGCTGACACTTATCAAGATGAATAAAGCCTGGATTCTCAGGATTTCCATCTCAACCATGTGAAGGAAGCTCAACCGATATTTTATGCACTCCTCCTCATTTTTCCTCCTTCTCCTCCTTGTGAACCTAAGCAGAGGAAACTGGCTAGTTTTTGCCAGGGGCCACTGCTCCTAGCTATAGTACTCTATGTATTTAATTTTTCTGAATGGCCCCCTAATCCTCTGTTTTAAACAATTTTTGGGGTGCCACATACAGGCACTCAATCATTTAATTTTTATGGAGGCAACCTACTGCTCCTCTGTTTGAAAACTTTTTTTGACTGCCACATATAGCACTCATCTATTTTAATTTTTCTGAGGACCACCTCCTGCTTCCTCTGTTTGAAAACTTTTTGGACTGCCACATACAGGCCTACCAATTAAATTGTCTCCATAGCAGCCTCCACAACGTCTCTTTTTAGCTGCCTCCCGCCTCCACACTTGTCCTCCATACTACTCCACACGTCATCGCCATATGCTGCCTCCAAAGTTGTCCATATAGCTGCCTCCATACATCTCCCCTTATAAATGAGAATTTTGGGTTGTTTTCATGGCTTCACATCAACTTGTTTACTTTGTTGTGGTCGCCACCGCTGCGTGTAATCACAAAATATACTGGCAAAATTTTATCATTTACCGATATTATTTCAGCGCTTCTTGAGCAGCGTTTTACATTCCTCCCCTCACCCGCATAAACCCAAACTTATAAGAACACTACTACTACACTTGATCTTATACAAAAGGTTCTTAGAAGTGCTGTTTGGGAGGAGCCGAGAAGACCGGGCTTGGACATGCGAAAGCTCGACTGGCAGTGGATCCGCCAGCTCCATCCCAAATCCCTAACCTAGTTTTACTTCAGCACCTTTAATCTCATACTATTACCTTACGGCCCTCCCATACATCGTCCCCTTATCAAACGAGCTTTGTCCAGGCATAATTTTTTGGGTGTTTCACCAGATACATATGGAACTGTGGCCCATCTGTCGCCTGCCCTGCTAGACCTGAGTTGCAATCATAGCATCGGCAATATGGATGCCCCATAACTGTCCGCTCTTAATCATGGAACCATTTATCTAAAAAACTATTAAAATAAACCGCTATGTGCTATTTTCCATATTCCTGGTGAAGTTCAAACGACCCCGCCTGCTTTGAATTATAATGCTGCTTCTTCTTGCCCCAGGCCCTTTTGGGTGGGAGGAGCCGAGAGACAGTGTCTTGGACCGGCGAACTCGCCTGGCAGCGGACCCCCTGCTCATCCCGAGATTAGGCAGCCTCAGAGGCATCTGCATACGCCCCTGCGGGTCTTCTTTTCCATTTTTGCCTCCATGATCCTCCACAGCATCCACCATGTCTCCATGCGCAAACTTTCAACTCCGCTATAACCCCAGCCCTGGAAAGCACAAGAGGATAATACACACACGTCCCCTTATCAACGACTGTGTCGGCAAATTTCAGGTGTTTCACCATACATAATGGAACTCTGCCCCATTTCACCGCCATGCTGGTGACCTGAGTTCAGTCATCAGAAAGCATTATGGATGCCTCATACTGTCACTCTTATCATAGAAGTCGTCTCCATGGCTGCCTCCACATGTCGTCCCCTTATCCAAACGAGCTGTGTCAATGCTCGTTTTTCTCGGGTTTTCAAACCAGATCGTTATGGAACTGTCACTATGTCGACACCAATGCTGTGTTATCGACTAAATATACCGTCAACCGTTTGTTGACATGGAATCATTCAGCGCTTTTGCTCCCCTCCTTGGTTCCTCTCTGCCCCCATATGGTTTGAAGCCGATTCCATTTAGGGTATGCCGCCATGACACTTTCTAGCCTGCACCGCTGGCCTCTGCATGCCGCCCCTATAGTGGTCAGGGTCAATATTGGATTTTTAGATGGCTATCTAGCCTCATTCGTATCACTCTGTCATGGCCATGCTGTTTGCCCATAATTTTTGGCATACTGTGCAATTAGCAGCCTCAGAGGTATCCCTGCATGCTGCCCCTGCTGTTTCCTGTCCATGTTCGTGGTGTTTCCCTCATTTCTGAGGTTTCCAGGTGTTTGGCCGAGCTTCCCTGTGGCAGACCCTTGGACCCCTGAAAATGCTCGATTTCTCCCTTGACTTCAATGGGCCCTCGTTAGTCGAACAGCAGCTTGAGCATCGGGAAAAGTAATCTCGCCTAACGAGCACCCAAGCATTTTGTGCTCGCTCATCTCTAGCTACCATTTGCACATTTGTTTATGTTCACTGTATGCGTAGATTGCTTCATAAGTGTGGCCCATGTTTAAAATATGTGTGAATAAAAGACATTAAAAACTATCCAAGACAATAAACTCGTTCAAATATCCTTGCATGCTGCAATCATGTGTCCCTTAAAAGCTGAGGGATGTAATGAAGGATTTTTCCTATATAACGTCTAATGCATTTGCTCTACTATCACAATCATCTGAAATAGTCCTGTCTACAGAAACACGATTATTACTTCGAGTGGAGTTTTGTCAAATGAAAGACAATTTCCTTTTCAATGTGGTTGCGCAGTGAAAAGAAGAAATGATTGCATGTCTTTTGAGAACAGAACAAACTACTTCATGTCGACCATAGAAAGAAAAAAATGTGAATTATAATGTGACCTATGTAATCCGATCTTAGCACCAGTTTTATATAATACTTGATGATTATTATTTGTTGCCCTAATGATCCCCTACCTCTTTCTAACCATCTGGAGGCTGTTTTAACAAGTTAATGTTCTTTACACAATAACATTCTTTTGTATTAATAATTGTATGGTGATGATCAGTTTAGCGAATCTAGGAAGTACCGCATGCAACAACCTTGAAGTACGAGTGTTTTCTATATTGTGTTTTTTGATTTATATTTTAATTACTTTTCTGTTGATTAATTAACCCATTGTAAAATTACTACTTTACAACTGCTGGAACATCAGAAGCTGAACAATTTTTGCACAGAATCTTTACATTGTTTCTAGTCACGTTAGATGCTAAGAAAAAGCTCAATACGTAGCTAATTGGTTTGGCAAGTCATATGTTATACTGTGACCACGTGCTGCAAGGCAGTATTGCTGCCGATTAAGCACCCCTGCTCCCCACAATACGTCAAATCAAATCCAACTACTGGGATACCCAGTATGGTTTTGTCATGGTGCAAGGTAGGTGCAAATGCAAATGCTTAGAAAGGCAAAAAGTCATATTTTATATCAGCTGTCATGGGCTCTGTAACCTGTCCTTTAGTTAAAATGGTCCCTGGGGACAGGTTCCCTTTAAACAGTTCTTTGTCTTCAAAATTCCTACGTCTTGGGCGGAGGAACGGTAAGGCATAGAGATGTCCATTTGTCCTTCTTTTAACCCCTATGCGCACCATGGGGGGACGTTATAAATAATGTCCCTGCCTTAGCATACGTAGTATAACTTCAGCCTCTGGGACTGGGCTCACGAACAGAGTCGGACCAAAGGCAGCTACTGTCATCTGTCCTATCACGCTGACAACCGCACTGTAACACCCACGATCGGAGCCACTCCGATCGTTGGTGTTAACTCCGCTTACACCCGTGTCAGCCTGACCGTTGCGTGTTAAGGGTGTTCCTGCAATGATCGGAATCCCCCCACGCGCCACTTACCGGGGGATCCGATCCACTTCTGGGAAGCCCCAAAATCCTGCTGATTGCTCCGGTGCTGCACCGATCTCCTGTCAGGCAGAATTTCTTCTGGGTCACTGTAAACTGTCTGAGCATGCTCTACAATGAAAATTATTGTAGAGCCGTGTATTGGACTTTGAACCAACCAGCGATCCAGAGTAAAAAGAGCGGTTCAAGTTCAAGTATGTATAAGGTAAAAAAAAGTTAAAAACACTAAAGTTAACACCTAGATAATAAAAAATAATACATACAAATCTCAGCACCCCTAAAATGTCACATCCCATAAAAACCACTTAATACAGTATGAAAAACACAAACATGACAATCCCTGCAAATCGTCCAGGCATCTGCATAATAAAACATAATAATAATTGACCCGCAAATTTACCCCGTAAAAAAAACTCACAAAAACTCTCAAAAAAAAGAGTATTTTTTAATTAATACCCTTTACAAAATGCTCTAAAAAGTGATTTTAAAAGGTACGCACTCTAAATAGGACCACTAAAAAGAACATCCTTCTCGCAAAATGCCATCTAACCAGATTAAAGCGGAAACAATAAAAATGTTATGCATATGAAGTCGGATGCTAAAATTTTACATTTTTGCCAAATTTCCGTTCTATTCAGTAAAAATGGTAAAAAAAACTGTATAATTGAGGTCTTTTGTAATTGGGACACCCATGGATAAAAATAATATACTATGTTTACATATGGTCACGGCCAAAAATAAAAAACACAAAAAAGTTTCCTAAAAATAGATGATTTTCCAACCAACACAGAGTAATAAATCTCACCATATTAGTATAGAGGCCCCAAATTATGCCAGAAAAGTGCCTCTCATGTGGCAAAAAAATAAGCCCTATAGGTCCACATAAAAAACGAAAAAAAATATAGCCGGTTACATGTACTTAGGCAATCTGATCTGCATTGTGCCTTCCTTCCCTTTATGCCGGTTTGTGCGCCCATACCGGCAGTGTTACCACACATATCGGGCCATCATGAACTCGGGAGGAATTGGGTGTCCAGATTGTTGAGGAGCCTTTTTTTTCGATTTAAAAATCCATTATCATGTTAATGTTCCACCCAAAATGAATGTATTGTCAAAAAATATTAGAATTTGTACACCACACATCCATTTTGTTTTAACCCCTTTAAACACCTAAGGTTTCACAAACTTCTTAAAAGTGGTTTTTCATACGTTTAGGTGGGTAGTGTCCATAATGGGTCATTAACTATTCTACCTATGATTTAGGCCTCTTCACAGTCAATTAAAATGAACAGGTCATCTAAATATTAGTTTTGGCGACTTCCCCAAAAATTTGAAAATGGCCCCAGATTCTGAGTCCCATACATTCTAGTAAAATATGTGGAAATCTAAAAACACACGGACAACATAAAGCATACTTTGGGATTCAGTTATGATTTATTTGGGGTGGCTATGACTGCTGCAATCAATTTAATGAATGAATTTAGAACTTTGAAATAAATAATCTTTCCAATTTTGCCAATTTAGTTTTTTTTTCTAACTACACAAACGATTCATCCAATTTTTTTAACTAATTTTAAGTACAGTGGAGCATTTACGTACCCGTCCTGTCGCGATCCAGCGTCGCGTTCTCCGTTGCGGATTCATGTGATTCACTAAGGTTTTGCGGCCCCCGATGTCCACCATGTTTCGCTGCTGCGCCGAGGTTACCGCCGATGTCCGCCGAGTTTCCCACCTATTCCTGGTGGCCTGTAGCACGGTCAAGCACACATTTTTTGTTAAAAAAATACAGCGGTTTTTACAAATCCGTCAGGTTTTCCATGGTCCACCGCCACGATTTTTCGTTGCATGGTGCCGGCGCCGTGAACCACAATCCGATTGTGTGCGCCAAAACCCGGGGCACTTTGCTGCAAACTCCATAATTTTTTTGAGAATCCTGACGAGCAATAGCAATTCGGACCCTTAGTAAATGTGCCCATGTTCACGAGAAGACATCTCAAAATCCCCTGGATATCTTATTTCTTTTTAAAGCTATAAGCACTTATAGAGACACGGCAAGATTTGAAAAATGGGGCCGCTTCTAAACACCAAAAGGCTGAGTCCCGTAGGGGTTAAAGTTTAACAGACAGGCCTGATGGTAAGCTTCTTCCTGTTTCTTTTAATAAAAAAACAGCTTTAGGTCCATTCTTAGACTGCACTAACTTTGCCAGACACTGCAAAGAAGCAAACTCCTGTTTTTGACCAACGATAAATGCTTTTTGAAACATTTAATTTTAAAATGGTGGGGGGGGGGAAAAACATTTCACTCCAACAATTGTATAGTGTTGACTTGTCAAGACCTCAGCTTAGTATTTTACGCGGCATCTAATTATGACATAAATTTGAAATGCCAATGTAAGCTTTGTAGAAGCTACTTAAGTGCACAGTAATACCTTTCTGTTCATTATACTCTGACATTTGAGACGATTTAGAATCACTAATGGATAATTCAGTTTTCAACTTTATAAAAAATTTTTAATTTTAAAAGCCAATATAAAAATAACTGTTAACGTCTGAGATTATATTAAGAATTATTTTGGATCATTAAATGCTGTCATCAATAGAAAGTTAGGCAAACTAACTTAACACTATTTTCCTGTATTTCATATACAATAGTGGAGAAAAATCTATAATGCATTACAAAAGATTTATCAAAAGATTATTAGTGTATGCTATGTTTCATGACATTAATAGTTTAGAATACAGTTGGCTACGCTAATCGTTCCTAAATTAAGATGATTGCAGTAAATACCAAACTTGATATCTGTCCTGCCCATCTGCGATGTTTTTCCTAAACTTGTAAAAGCAACCAACTATTTTACCAGCTTTCAAACTCAAAATAATCTCTGACAGGGATTGTTAAATATACAATTTTTTTTTGAGTGATAATTATAATTATTTTTTTTCTAATGTTTTTTTATTATTTAGCACTTTCTTTAGCCATACAGTTTATAATAATACATCATCTTAAAGATTAGTAAAATGTACATTTTACTTAATTGATAATTAATCTATATCTATGGAGAAGTAATTAATATTATATTGGTGTGGGTCAATAATTTTTAACAAACCAATAACTGACTGGGAGGTAGCTAGAAGGTAGGTAGGTTCTATTAGGTGCTAGAATTATAACATATGGAGCAAGACTTCTACTTCTTGCTACATCCCTTGTGCAATTTTGGCTTAAACAGGCAAAATTTTGCAGGTTCTGACTGAAAGGGGGTCATGCGGCTTATATTGGAAGTAGTACTGTTTGGCCAATGTTCTATTTCTACTACAAACATATGCAGCTATGTTAGCATATTATTATGGGTAGAAAAAGCTGTGTTTAAAGTTGTAACATGGTGTCTTACTTGAGAGAGAGCTCGTTACACACATTGATACTATGTATTTGACCAGGTTATGTAAATCTAAGGTCTTTTCCCGCAACATTTCTTTACCCTGTAATTAACAACTTTCCGAATGTACCTATTTTTTCTCACATATAAGACAGCCGTTAACCCCCGAAAATCTTTTCAATAGTCAGGTTCGTCCTCCTAAACCAGGTTAGGGGGCTCACCTTATTGAAGCAAACCCCACGATCACACCTGCGATCAGTTACTAGAACTGATCGCTGTTTAACTAGTGACCATGTTCTACTGAAGGTACCAAATCAAAACGTGTGATCAGCCAAAAAAGTATCATCTCAAGCAAAAAGGATAAAATAAATAAATAAAAAACAAATAAAACATTTTGCATCCCAATATTTTTGTCAAATACACTGAGGTCAATCCAGTTAAGCCAGCTCCAGTGGGAAACACTTGTGTGACACAAAATCAATATTCCCCTCAGTCTAGAATGTCAGGGAGGCCCAAATGAAAGGTCCATATTAAAACATTGTTTTTCTTTTTTTATTTATTTTACATGTCCTAAAAGTTGAGTAGTTCTGAACGGGATTCTGTCTACTTTAAGCAATTATTAAGGCAGATGTAATGATTTTTTTTTATATTGACTATTCATCTATCATTTCAAACTTATGTCACAACCTTGATGTTCCCCTTAAATATGTCATAGCTTCTTGAATTTCCTTTCCCAGCAACGTTGAGAGTACTTGCAATGTATTAATCAACTGTTTAACAGAGACTTTCTCCAAGGAATTTTGTTAGGAGAAAAATTATTTAGAACATAAAGTACATGTTTTATAGACATTTCTTTGGGTAAATATACATTTTTAAAGAGATATAGGAAACGTTCATGGCTACCACACCATAATTTCTTATTTGTCTCTGTTAAAAAGAAACATTAGATGATATAGAACTGACATAACGAATACATGTCAGTTACTGTTGAATCATCGATTGTAGGGGAAGATGTAACTTTATTTTCATGTTTTTGGCAGTTTTTTTAAACTGAATAATCTTATTTTGCCTCCTATCTATCTAAATGCTTTTTAATTAGATAAAATGCATGAGATTTCTTATGTTTTTGGGATTTTTTTCTGGGCTTTTTAAACTATAAGTCGCAACTGACACTTTAACAACTAATAATAATGATCCATTGGATACTGAAAATGAAACCAAGAAGAAGTGGTTGCCCATGACCAATGTGTCCATGCAACAAGTCCCTAGCCTAGGGATACTTTCTGATCTCAGTTCATTGGAACCCACAGATCAAGCGAATGGGGGTCCGCTGTAACCCCAGATGAAAGAAAGACAGTCCACATGTGCTGGGTCATGAAACAGCCCTTGGCTTTCTCTGTCAGCAACCATTAAGATGATGAGTAGCTGGCGCATGCGCGACCCGGCCATTCTTGTCATCCGGGGTACAATGGATCCTGTTAACTTGTAATCTCTGGAGAACCCATATAATACAAAACCCTAGGCAATACACAATTGTGCTTTAATTATTTCCAAAGAAGACAAAAATAATTACACTAAGTAAAAAAAAAATAATTATTGAATGAGTGTGATAGTGACAGTGTATGTGTATGGTTATGTTCCAGCTGCACCTCCTTTTTGGGCAGGCATTTTATGATTATTTTTTGGCATCACCCATCCATTTACTACATCATTGAATACATGATAAATTAAGCAAATGGACAAAAAAAATCCTGGTCCGCTAGTTGGAAATAGTCCAAAAAACTGTAAGATTGTATTTTGTTTTTTGGACCTATATTTGTTTCAGTAATTAATAGTATATTACAAAAGGGAAAATTTTAAAAATGCATCTACCTTTCTGCTTACATAAAGCATCGAAAAAGGCAAGTGCTGCTTCAAAATCAAGAAAAGATTGGGCCGAATTAAAGTAGAAAAATTAATATGTTCAACGCCACTTGGCATTTTGTCTGAAATCCTGTGTCATCCATAGGTAGTGGATCCTCTGCACACTTCGGACGAGACACAGGCCTCACCTGGGACCGAGTCTAAGTGGCACCCGGTTTTCACACCAGAGCCCGCCGCAAAGCGGTTTGACTGTTGCGGCGTGGTACCACCTGGTTCGTTCCACGTAGTGACTTGTTCCTCATGGCAGTCAAGGTCGAGGTCCAGAAATGGCCATGCAATCTCATAGTCAGGGACGGCCAATAGTCCCCAGGATGGCCGACCCGCATACAAGTTTGAGCTGGATCCATTTGGAGACCTTTCGTCGGAGATGATGTAACTAAGATAGGTAGAACTTCATTATGGAACTTGCACTCTCTCGAGCTTGGCGGATAGTCCTAATGTGCCCGCCGTGACCTAGAACTTGCCGTACGTGAGATTGGTGGGTCTCAAGGGCAGGGAAGAACACCAAATGTCGTCCAGGTAGACAAAGACAGCACATATGCAAGCGGTCCTCGGAATATTCATTGACAAAGTCCTGGAAGACAGTTGAGTTTTCAAAGCTGGATTACAACTCCAAATGGCATTACATGGTAACTCAAATGTCGTACCATCACAGTGTTACGCTGTCTTCCATTCGTCATCCTTGCGGATCCAGATGAGGTCATCAGGCCCCACGGATGTCCACTTTGAGAACATCTTGGGCCGCGCAAGCGATCAAAAAGTTCTGCTATTAACGCATGGGGTAGCGGTTTTTTTACCCGGTTTCGATACTGGACGGAAGTGACCCATCCCTTTAGTCACAAAGAAGAAGCCTGCACAAGCCGGAGAAGAGTATTTATGTATGAACCCCGCTGCAGGTTCTCTTTAATGTAGCCCTGATAGGGCGGGCTGTTTTCGGGCACAAAAAGCGGGTAACCTGAGCCAAGACGGGACTACCCACAGTAGATAACTAAGGCAATCGTATGAATGTGTTGGAGGGAAGGTCTCTTCTTGTGTCTTTGAAAAGTTGTCTGCAAAGTCCTGGTTAAAACACAGGAAGACAAATAAATCATTTACAAATCAATTACTTTAGTTTGGGGCTTTGGAGTTTTGGTTACACTGAAATTGTGATTTTTTCATCCAATTGGGTGCCCAAATTATATTATATATATATATATATATATATAGATACACCTCAGACCGCCACTTTATTAGGTACAAAACCATCTAGTAATGGTTGGACCCCCTTTTGCCTTCAGAACTGCCTCAATCTCATGGCATAGATTCAAAACAAAGGTGCTGGAAGCATTCCTCATAGATTTTGGTCCATATTGACCATGGATGGCATCACACAGTTGCTGCATATTTGTCGGCTGTCACGCCATGATGTGAATCTCTCTTTCCACAACATTCCAAGATGTGGGGAACAGTTGAATACTACGTGGAGGCCATTTGGATACAGTACCTCAATTGTCATGTTCACGAAAACAGTCTGAGATGAGTCCAGCTTTAACATGGCGCATATCCTCTGAAAGTACCATCAGAATTTTGGTACATTGTTGGTCATAAGTATGGAGACATGGTCAGCAACATGCTCAGGTAGGCTGTGCATTGCAACGATGCTCCAATTGTACCAAGGGGCCCAAGATTGCAAGGCAAATATTCCCCACAACCATGACACCACCACCACCAGCCTGAACGTTGATACAAGGCAGGATGGATCCCTGCTTCATGTTGTTGACGCCAATTCTGACCCTAAACCATCCGAATGTCGCAGCAGAAATCGAGACTCATCAGACGCAGGCAAACGATGTTTCCAATCTTCTCTGTCCAATTTCGATGAGCTTGTGCACGTGTAGCCTCATTTCCTGTTCTTAGCTAATGAGTGGCACCCAGGTGTGGTCTTCTGCTGCTGTAGCATCTGCACTCAAATTTCGACGTTCTTGCGTTCGAGATGCTCTTCTGCCTACCTTGGTGCCAACGGTGCGATTTGAGTCACGTTGCCTTTCTCTTCATCTCAAACCAGTCTGGCCCATTCTCCTCTGACCATCTGGCATCACAAGGCATTTCCGCCACAGAACTGCCGTGCACTGGAATGTTTGTTCTTTTCGGGACCATTCTCTGTAAAAACCCTAGAGTATGGTTGTGCGTGAAATCCCTAGATCCGCAGTTTTCTGAAATACTCGACCAGCCCTTCCTGGCACCAACCACCATGCCACTTTCAAAGCACTCAAATCCCTTTCTTCCCCATACGATGCTCGGTTTGACTGCAGGAGATTGTCTTGACCATGTCTGATGCTAATGCACTGAGTTGCCGCCATGTGATTGGCTGATTAGAAATTAAGTTTACGAGCAGTTGGATCAGGTGTCCTAATAAGGTGGCCGGTAATTATATATATAATGCCAGCCGAGCGAGAAGAACAAAAATTTTGTGCAAATACAGATGTAACCACAAATCTATACGGAAAGATGGCTTCTTCTATTACTGAAGCCAAAGAAAAAGTTTAAACAGTCTGAGGATTCTCAAGAGAACTACAAACGATATATGGTATATTTGCAATCGTTCCAATATTAAATAATACACTGTCACTTAGCGTTCAAAGGTACATGGCAACACTGGACGCTTTTTTTTTTTTTATTCTTTTTAAAAACATTCAAAATATGCTCTGATAAAACTTCCCTCATATTTGTCTTGTTATCTATCACATGTTTGTTCTATATCCTTGACAGATAGCATAGCCAGATTGGAACTATCACATTTTAACCCACTGTTTATGGCAACATTTTCAAACGTTATTTCACATAAAATTCTGTGTCAAATGTGCAAATAGGTTTTTTCTTAAATGGAATTTGTGATCAAAACCAAATATTAAAAAGTGTGCACGTGGAGGTTAATTAACCCTCTGAATCCAGTCCGTGTCAAATGTCCAGAGCAGGATTCCACGGGTTGTTCCTGCGACCCATATTCTCACTCACCGTTTCCGGCTCCTGTTCCATCCTCTTCGCATAGCGCGTGCGTTCCTGCTCCTCACTTCAGGGGATTTAAAGGGTCAGGCACGCCACTATTGGTGCTAAGCCCCATTTCCTGGTGAAACTCTTAAGTCTGCCCTCTTCCAGCAAGCCCGGTCGGATCTTCGTGCCTCGCCCCCGAGAAAGCTGTGTTTGTTTCCTTGCGCTATTTCTGGTTCTGTTAATTTCTATTGTGAGCCCGGATTCCATTTCTGTCTTTGCTCCTTTGGCCACCATACAACAAATTGTATTTTTTTAAATTCTGTTCAAACATTTTTGGTACACAAACTACAATTTTTTTAAAATGTACGAATTTTAACCCCTTCAGCTCGTTGTGGTATATTCGCCACCGAGCGTGCAGTGAACTTAGCGCTCCAGTGGCGGATATATCGCGCCACTGCGCCTAATCGCTGGCTCGGCTCTGGATGAACGCCGTTAAAAAAAAATATTGAAAACCCACAAAAATTAACATTTTTACCTATTCAATCTTACAAAAAATGCCATCAAAAGTGATCAAAAACATATATACTCCTAAGATACTGCGGCAAAGTACACAGCATGTCCCCAAAAACAAGCCATCAACAGCTCCCAAGTCAAAAAAGTTATTGTTATGCCACTTGGAAGAAGCGTCCCCGCAATGAAAAATGATAGATTTTTCCCACATTTACTGTTTTATTTGACCAATTTAGTAAATGTAAGCATAATATTCAAGTTCTGGTATCCCCCATAATCGTATCGGCGTCCCATAGAATAAAGCTACCATATTATTAGGCTAAACGATGGACCAACAAAAAAAGTAAAAAATCCCGTACAGAATTGATGCTTTTCTACTCATACCCTCAAAACGAGTGTCCTAAATTTTTCACAAAGGTGATAACCACCCCAAAATGGCAACACTAGTAAAAGCCATCTCATCCCGCAAAAAAATGCCAGCACATGGCCCCAATAACGAAAAGCGAAATGTATCTCACTACAAAAGGGACCAAAGAGGAAACTAAAATCCGGCAGCTGCAGGTCCTCCTTCCATTCTGCGCTCGCTGTGTAACCATAAAACAAGTAACGTCCCACATTGGGGGGTCTCCTTCTGCACTCGCGAGAAATTGCAGAACAAAGATATGGTGGTTTTTCTATTTTTCAAATCTTGGAACTGTGTACATTTTAAGGGTCTAAATGAGCATATAACCGGAACAATTTGAACCAATCTAAATTTCACCTCGATTTTGATTCAATTACTAGAAGATCTCAAGGGTTTAACATCTTCCTAAAAGCTGTTTCTGATAGTTGGAGGGGTGCAAGCAGATTTGAAAATGGGTTGAGTATATACAAGGGTTTCGATACTAAATATGTAACATTTCAATTCAAAACTTTATTATATCCGCAAAAGAGTAAATTCCTGAAAATACGGAAATCGCTATTCGCTTTGGTAAGCAGCGAGCGACATCAAATATATTATCCATACATTTCAACAATTATGAAATGTAAGTTACCTATTGGAAATGTTATGCAGCACTATTAGGTTGGTAAATCTATCTAACCTGATAAAATGGACTTATTTTGAATTTCAAAAAAGTGAGATTTTTTTCAAAAAATTCATCATTTTTTCTTTTTTTGGAAAAAACGCAAAACTTATCAGCCACCTTTACACTAATTGACTTACAATATGTGTGGAAAGAAACAATCTTAGAATCGCTTTGATAAGTAACAGAGTGTTCAAAAGTTATAACCCAGATAAAGTGACGCAAGTCAGAATCCAAAAAATGGGCTGAGCCTTAAGCTGTAAATTGCTGCGTCCTTAAGGGTTAAACATACATTTTACTGATGTAATTCGCAGTGTGACCTGGGAACAGTAAATCCTTCTCTTAGCTTACCCTTTATGTGCATTTGTGTTTAGGTGGCGTTTTTTGCTGCAATTTGCATTTACCTTTTGTTTTTATGGCATTTACATTTGCTGTGTTTTGTATGTATGTTTTGTGTATTGTATTTACATAGCTTTAGATGCTTTGTGTTAATTTACTGGTGTTTTACATTGTATGTGTGTTCAGACAGCTTTTTGTGGGTCCATTGCATCTGCATCCCGTTCGTATCTCATTTTGAAACATTGTACTTTGGTATGATGGTGTAAACAAAATGTTTACGAATATTTTGCAGAATGTTTACTACACAATACCCAAGCACTAAATGCGGCATAGAAAGAGTTTTCAGACATTATAAGGCTCAGATACTGGGACTGATATCCCTTGACCTCTGACCCGGTCCCAGTTGTGGCTTATGTCATTGGCTGCAGTGCTACTACCACTAACCTCTGATCCTGGACAGTAAACCCACGAGGTTCGCTTCTTCATTCGGGCCCGATCTAGCCCCCATCAGGTCCATCAATCCCGGCAGATTGCTGCAACAGCACAAACATTGGATCAAGTTCACTGCCAACCTGCCATGCTTGCAGCAACAGCTGCTAAGCTACCCATCAACAAACACATGTGGCGAGGCTCCCCTGCTATTTGGTGCTATCCAGGCTTTGCCTTCCTATCACAGAGCCAAGACTACACTTGTCCATGCCGATGATGGTGACCCCAAGTTTTGCAGAGGCTTTATATAGCCCAATGCGCTCCCTGCCCTTGAACTCAAGCCGACACAGTCCTTGGTCCACGGCGTGATCCAGAAAAGCAATTGGCCTGGCTACACCCCTGTGGGACCGAGCCGATCCGATCATGCTACTACATAGCAATTTCTGGCAGAAATTCTCTGTCTGGATGCCGTTAGGGAGAGAGCTGCTGCTGCTGCTGCAGGGATAGTGTTAGGGTGTTATATTAGCTTACTGTTAGGCAGGAGTGAAACTACAAGAACCCAACAGCCCTTGTTAAGGCTAGAATAGCGTTATATTTTAGGTTTTTTTTTTTTGTTTGCTTGTGGCTGGGCTTCCTGGAACTAGTAGTGCAGCTAGTACCATATTGTGAGGAATTTGCAGGGACACTTGCGAACGTTATATTTAGCTCTTAGTGACACACATATCCATCTGAAACACCTAAGTGGGACAATTTATTAGGGGTTTCATTGAATTAGGCACAGTCTGGCGATTTTTTATTTTTGTTTTCAAAACTTAAAGTGACTTAAAATCCAGTTGTTGTGTGCTGTTAGAAACTGGGCATACAAGAACCCAACCAACTTTCTTAGGCCAACCATAGCCACAACGAGAGGGTACGTCAATAGCAAAATCAGTAGGCAAAGAGTCAATGTCAAAAAACGAGCCGAGGACACAACGATACAGATACAGATCAAGTCAAACCTAATGCTGAGAGCGAGTGGAGAAGGGATTTCAAATACTGGCACAGGTGACTAGTGAAGCTGCAATTTATGCAGCCAAAACTCCACCACCAGAACCTGATAGGAGCTGGACAGCTTCTGGGAATTAACCCCTCTTGATGCAGAACAACAGGCATCATGCAGAGGTACACAAGTCCCAGCAGTTCCGAAAACAACTCCTAGACAGCGCCAGATCTTAGCAGCCGCTGCCTGGGACGAGAGGTGGAGTTTGCGTGGATACGCGCCGGGGGTCGGAGAACGCTGCTGGCACCAGCAGAAGAACCAGAAGTCCCAGCATTCTCCCTAGCGACCCTGACAATCCCCTTATCAAACGATCTGTGTCAGGCAGAATTTTTGGGTGTTTCACCAGATACATAATGGAACTTGGCCCATCTGTCGCCGCCATGCTGGAGACCTATCAAGATGAATAAAGCCTGGATTTCTCAGGATTTCCATTCTCAACCAGGTGAAGGAAGCTCAACCTGAATATTTTATGCACTCCTCCTTATTTTCCTCCTTCTCGTCCTTTTTGTACACTAAAGCAGGGGAAACTGGCTATTTTTTGCCAGGGCCAACTGGCTCTAGCTCTAGTACTCTATGTATTTCATTTTTCTGGAGGGCCACCTACCTAATCCTCTGTTTTAAACAATTTTTGGGAGTGCCACATACAGGCACTCAATCTATTTAATTTTTCTGGAGAGCCACCTACCTGCTCTTCTGGTTTGAAAACTTTTTTGGACTGCCACATACAGGCACTCAATCTATTAAATTTTTCTGGAGGACCACCTACCTGCTCCTCTGGTTTGAAAACTTTTTTGGACTGCCACATACAGGCACTATCCAAATTAAATTGTCTCCATAGCAGCCTCCACACGTCGTCTTTTTAGCTGCCTCCACACGTTGTCTCCATTACTACTTCCACACGTCATCTCCATAGCTGCCTTCAAAAGTTGTCCATATAGCTGCCTCCATACATCGTCCCCTTATCAAACGAGAATTTTGGGTTGTTTTCATGGCTTCCACATCAAACTTGTTTACTTTGTCGCCACCCTGCTGTGTAATCCACAAAATATACTGGCAAACTTTTATCATTTACCGATATTATTTCAGCGCTTCTTGCGCATCTGTTTACATTCCTCTCACCCGCCATAACCCAAACTTATAAGAACACTACTACACTTGATCTTATACAAAAGGCTCTTAGAAGTGCTGTTTAGGGAAGAGCCGAGAGACAGGGGCTTGGACAGGTGAAAGCTCGCCTGGCAGTGGAGCGCCAGCTCCATCTCAAGATCCAACTAACATAGTTTTAACTGCAGCACCTTTAATCTACTACTATTACCTTACTGCCTCCATACATCGTCCCCTTATCAAACGAGCTGTGTCAGGCAGAATTTTTGGGTGTTTCACCAGATACATAATGGAACTTGGCCCATCTGTTGCCGCCATGCTGGAGACCTGAAGTTGCAATCATAGCAGCGCAATATGGATGCCCCATACTGTCGCTCTTAATCATGGAACCATTTACGAAAAAACTATTAAAAATAGAACCGCTATGCTATTCCATTATTCCTAGGTGAAATATTCAAACGACCCCGCCTGCTTTGAAAATTATAATTTTTTCAAAGTAAACGCTTCTTGCCCCCAGGCCCATTTTGGGTGGGGAGGAGCCAAGAGACAGGGGCTTGGACAGGCGAAAGTTCGCCTGGCAGCGGACCCCCTGCTCCATCCCAAGATTAGGCAGACTCAGAGGCATCTATGCATACTGCCCCTGCTGTTTCCTTTCCATTTTGCCTCCACGATCCTCCACAGCGTCCACCAATGTCTCCATGCGCAACTTTCAACTCTCTATACCCCAGACACTGGAGCACGAGAGGATATACAGCACATCATCCCCTTATCAAACGAGCTATGTCAGGCAGAATTTTCAGGTGTTTCACCACATACATAGTGGAACTCGGCCCATCTGTCGCCGCCATGCTGGAGACCTTAAAGGGGTATTCTCGTCTGGGCATTCACATTCAGTTTGATTAATCTGCCATTAATAAACATTTCTTCAATTTTCCATAAATGTAGTGATATGGTCCCTTAGAAACAAGATAGCTTCCTCGGATACGGCCACCTCTGCTGAAGGGATCGCACAAAAGAAACAAAAAGTTTTTGTATATGAAATATCTGAGAATTACTACATGTCCCACAGCCATCCTGTAGTGATGATCGCTGAAGCCAGGTGGTCCGGCAGGGCTCAATAGCGCATGTCTGGCCACTGCTGCCTAAATGTGACGTGGTCGTAACCGAGGAAGCCGTCTCGTTTCTAAGGGACAATATGGCTATGTTTATGGGAAATTATCTTCACACAGAAACATTTTTTTAATAACATCCAATTGAAGAAATGTTTATATATGGAAAATTAATGAAACTGAATGTGAATGCCGAGACGAGAATACCCCTTTAAGTTTAAATCATAGAAGCAATATGGATGCCTCATACTGCACTCTTAATCATGGAAGTCGTCTCCATGGCTGCCTCCACATGTCGTCCCCTTATCAAACAACCTGTGTCAGGCTCCTTTTTCGGGTGTTTCACCAGATACGTTATGGAACTTGGTCACTATTTCGCCACCATGCTGTGTTATCGACTAAATATACCGTCAACCTTTTGTTGACATAGGAAATCATTTCAGCGCTTCTTGCTCACCTCCTTTGGTTCCTCTCCGCCACCCATTGGTTTGAAGCCTGGGTCCATTTAGGGTATGTCGCCATGACACTTTCTAGCCTGCCGCTGCTGCCGCTGCCTCTGCATGCCGTCCCATATAGTGTCAGAGTCATTTATTGGATGTTTTAGATGCTATCTAGCCTCATTCGGTCACTCTGTCATGGCCATGCTATTGCCCACAATTTTGGCAAAATGGTGCAATTAAGCAGCCTCAGAGGTATCCATGCATGCTGCCCCTGCTGTTTCCTGTCCATTTCCGTGGTGTTTCCATCATTTTCTGAGGTTTCCAGGTGTTTGGCCGAGCTTCCCTGTGCAGACCCTTGGTCCCCTTGAAAAATGCTCGAGTCTCCCATTGACTTCAATGGGGCTCGTTATTCGAGACGAGCACTCGAGCATCGGGAAAAGTTAATCTCGAATAACGAGCACCCGAGCATTTTAGTGCTCGCTCATCTCTAGCTACCAGTTTGCACATGTGTTTATGTTCACTTGTATGGCGTAGATTGCTTCATAAGTGTGGGCCCATGTGTAAAATATGTGTGAATAAAAGACATTAAACTATCCAAGAAAATAAAATAGTTCAAATATCTTGCATGCTGCAATCATGTGTCCTTAAAGCTGATGGATGTAATGAAGGATTTATTCCTATATAAATTCTAATGCATTTGCTCTACTATCACAATCATCTAAAATAGCCCTGTCTACAGAAACACGATTATTACTTCTGAGTGGAGTTTTGCAAATGAAGACAATTTACTTTTCAATGTGTTTAGCCAGTGGAAAAGAAGAAATGATTGCATGTATTTTTGAGAAAAGAACAAACTACTTAATGTCGACCATGAAAGAAAAAAATGTGAATTATAAATGTGACCTATGTAATCCAGAATATTAGCACACAGTTTTATATAATACTTGATGATTATATTTGTTGCCTAATGATCCATACATCTTTCTAACCATCTGGAGGCTGTTTTACAAAGTTAATGTTCTTTTACACAATAACAGTTTTTTGTATTAATAATTGTAATGGTGATGATCAGTTTAGCGTAATCTAGAGAAGTAACGCATGCACAACCTTGAAAGTACTAGTGTTATTCTATATTGTGTTTTATGTGATTTAATAATTAATTACATTTTCTGTTGTTAATTAACCCATTGTAAATTACTATTTACAACTGCTGGAACACAGAAAGCTGAACAATTTTTGCACAGAATATTTACATTGTTTCTTAGTACACGTAGAGTTCTAAGAAAAATGCTCAATATCTTAGCTAATGTTTTGCAAGTCATATGTTATACTGTGACCACAGTGCTGCAAGGCAGTAGTGCTGCCCACTAAGCCACCATGCTCCCCACAATACGTCCAAATCAAAGCCCAACTACTGGGAATACCCAGATGGTTTTGTCAGGGTGCAAGGTAGGTTGCAAATGCAAATGCTTAGAAAGGGCAAAAAGGCATATGTTCTATGCAGCTGTAATGGGCTTCTGTAACCTGTCTTTAGTGAAAATGAAGTCCCTGGGGACAGGTTCCCTTTAAACAGTTCTTTGTCTTCAAAATTCCTAAGTCTTGGCGGAGGAAAGGTAAGGCAGAGAGATGTCCATTTGTCCTTCTTTTAACCCCTATGCGCACCAGGACGTTATAATATGTCCCTGCTTAGCATACGTAGTATAACGTCCAGCTTCTGGGACTGGCTCACGAACAGAGCCAGTCATCACAGCTGACACCGCACTGTAACACCCACGATCGGAGCCAACTCCGATCGCGGGTGTTAACCCCTTACACGCTGTGGTCAAGCATGACCGTGGCGTGTAAGGGTGTTCCTGCAATGGATCGGATCCCCCGCGCCACTTACCGGGGGATCCGATCCACTTCTGGGAAGCCCCAAAATCTGCTGAGTGCTCCGGGGCTGCCCGATCTCCCTGGCAGGCAGATTTCTTATGGGTCTGACTGTAAACTGTCTGAGCATGCTCTGCATGCTCAGACAGTTTACACTGCTCTACAATGAAAATATATTGTAGAGCAGTGTATTGGACTTGAACCAGCGATCAGAGTAAGGCTGGTTCAAGTTCAAGTATGTATAGGTAAAAAAAAGTTAAAAACACTAAAGTTAACACATTAGAATAAATAAAAAATAAATACATAAAAATATAAGCCCCTAAAATGTCACTTTCCCATAAAAACACTTAATAAAGTATGAAAAACACAAACATGACAATCCATGACAATCTGTCCATGACAATCTGCATAATAAAACAGAATAATAATTGGACCCGCAAAGTGAACCCCGTAAAAAAAACCTCAAAAAACTCTCAAAAAAAAGAGTATTTTTAATTAATACCCTTTAAAAAATGCTCTAAAAAGTGATTTTAAAAAGTTACGCACTCTAAAATAGGACCACTAAAAAGAACAATCCTTCTCGCAAAAATTAAGCCATTAACCAGATTAAGCCGAAACATAAAAATGTTATGCATATGAAAGTCGTGATGCTAAAATTTACATTTTTGCCAAATTACTTTCTATTCAGTAAAATGGGGAAAAAAAACTGTATAATTGAGGTCTTTTTGTAATTGTGGACACCCATGGAATAAAAATAATATACTATTTTTACAGTATGGTACACGGCCAAAAATAAAAAAACACAAAAAAAGTTCCTAAAAATAGATGATTTCCACCAACAAAGAGTTAATAAAATCTCACCAATTAGCTATAGATGCCCCAAAATTATGTACCAGAAAAGTGCATCTCATGTGGCAAAAAAATAAGCCCTATAGGTCCACAATAAAAAAAGAAAAAAAAAATTATAGCCTGTACAATGTGACTTAGCAAATCTGATCTGCATGGTGCCTCCTTCCCTTCTATGCCGGTTTGTGCGCCCATACAGCAGGTTACCACCACATATAGGGAATCAATGTACTCGGGAGGAATTGGGTGTCACACTTTTTGGAGCCTTTTTTCATTTAATCCATTATAAATGTTTAATTTTCCACCCAAAATGAATGTATTGTCAAAAAATATTAGAATTTGTACACCACACATCCATTTTGTTTTAACCCCTTTAAAACACCTAAAGGGTTAACAAACTTCTTAAAAGTGGTTTTTCATACGTTGAGGTGTGTATAATGGGGTCATTAACTATTCTACCTATTATTTAGGCCTCTCACAGTCAATTAAAAGATGAACAGGTCCATCTAAATATTAGTTTTGGCGACCTTCCCAAAAATTTGAAAAATGGCCCCAGATTCTGAGTCTCATAACATTCTAGTAAAATATGTGGAATCTAAAATAACATGACAACATAAAGCAGACATTTGGGAAATGTTATGAATTTATTTGGGTGCTATGACTATCTGCATCAAATTTAATGAATGAATTTAGAACTTTGAAAATAAAGAATCTTTCCAAATTTTTGCCAAATTTAGTTTTTTTTCTTGACTAAACACAAAAGATATCATCCAATTTTTTTAACTAATTTGAAGTACAGTGGAGCATTTACTTATCCGGTCCTGTCGCGATCCAGCGGCGCGTTCTCCGTTGAGGATTCAGGTGATTCACTAAGGTTGTGCGCCCGATGTCCACCATGTGTTGCTGCTGCGCCGAGGTCCGCCGATGTCCGCCGAAGTTCACCAACCTATTCCTGGTGCATGTAAGCACGTGTCAAGCAACACATTTTTTGTTAAAAAAAAATACAGCGGTTTTTACAAATCCATCAGGTTTTCCGATGGCCACGCCCACGATTTTCGTTGCATGCCGGCGCCGATGAACCACAATCCGATTGTGTGCGCCAAAAACCCGGGGCAATTTGGTGCAAACTCATAATTTTCGAGAATCCTGACGAGCAAGAGCAATTCGGACCCTTAGTAAATGTGCCCCAATGTGTCACGAGAAGACAATCTCAAAATCCCCTGGATATCTTATTTCTTTTTAAAGCTATAAGCACTTATAGAGACACAGGGCAGATTTGAAAAATGGGGCCGCTTCCTAAACGCCAAAAGAGGCTGAGTCCCGTAGGGGTTAAAGTTTAACAGACCAGGCCTGATGGTAAAGCTCTTCCTGTTTCTTTTATAAAACAGCTTTAAGTCCAATTCTTAGACTGCAATAAACTTTGCCAGACACTGCAAAGAAGCATAATCTCCTGTTTTGACCAACATATAAATGCTTTTGAAACATTTAATTTTAAAATGGTGGAGTGAATAACATTTCACTCCAACAATTGTATAGTATTGAACATTGTCAAGAACCTCAAGCTTAGTATTTTTAAGCATGTATCTAATTATGACAGATAAAGGTGAAATGCCAAATGTAAGCTTTGTAGAAGCTAACTTAAGGCACAGTAATAACCTTTCTGTTCATTATACATCTGACATTTGAGGACAGATTATAATCACTATGGATAATTACAGTTTTCAACTTTATTGAATTTTAAAAGGCCAAATATAAAAATAACTGTTTACTTCCTGAAGATTATAAATTAAGAATTATTTTGGATCATTAAAATGACTGGCAATCAATAGAAATGTTAGAGCAAACTATACTTTAACATTATTTCCTGTAGTTCATAATACAATAGTGGAGAAAATCTATAATGCATTAAAAAAGATTTATAAAAGATTATTAGTTTATGCTATGTTTCATGACATTAATAGTTTAGAATAAAGTTGGCTACAGCTAATTCTGTTCCTAAATTAAAGATGATTGCAAGTAAATAACAAACATTGATATCTGTCTGCCATCTGCTGATGTTTTTCCTAAACTTGTAGAAAGCAACCAACTAGTTTTACCAGATTTCAACTCCAAAATAAATCTCTGACAGGGATGTTAAATAATACAATTTTTTTGAGGTGATAATTATAATTATTTTTTTTCTATTGTTTATTATTTAGCACTTTCATTTAGCCATACAGTTTATAATAAATACATTCATCTTAAAGATTAAGTATAAATGTACATTTTTAATTACATTATATTAATTATCTATATCTATGGGAGAAGTAATTAATATTAGATTGGTGTGGGTCAATTATTTTTACCAACACCAATAAGCTGACTAAGTGAGGTAGCTAGAAGGTAGGTAGGTTCTAATTAGGTGCTAGAATTATAACATAATGGAGCAAGACTTCTACTTCTTGCTACATCCATTGTGCAATTTGGCTTAAAAACAGCAAAATTGTGCAGTGTTCCTGACTGACAGGTCATGCTGCTATATGGAAGTAGTATTTAGGTACTGTTTGCCAATGTTCTACTACAAACACATGCAGCTATGTTTACTTATTATTAGGGGTAGAAAAAGCTGTGTTAAATGTTGTACATGGTGTCTTACTTGAGAGAGAGCTCTGTTACACCATTGACACTATGTCATTTGACCAGGGTGATGTAATCTAAGGTCCTTTTCCCAGCAACATTTGCTTTACCCTGTATCATTAACAACTTCCGCATGTACCATATTCTCTCACATATAAGACAGCCTGTTAACCCCCGAAAATCTTTTCAATAGTCGAGGTTCGTCTCATAAACCAGGTTAGGGGGCGCACCTTATTGAAGCAAACACCCACGATAACACCTGCGATCAGTACTAGCACTGATCGCATGTATTAACTAAGTGACATTTTACTACATGAAGGTCACAAATACAAAACTGTGTGATGTGCAGGCCAAACAAAGTATCATATCAGCAAAAAAGGAAAGAAGTAACAAATTACAAAAAAAATAAATAAAACAATTTGCATCCAAATATTTTGTCAAATACTACATGGAGGGAAATCCTGTTAAGCCTCCATTGGGATAACGCTTGTGTACACAAAATCAATATTCCCATCACGTCTAAAATGTCAGGGAGGCCAAAATGAAAAGGTCATATTAAAAACATTGTTTTCTTTTTTTTATTTATTTAGCAATGTCCTAGAAAGTTGAGTAGTTATGAAAGGGATTATGTCTACTTTAGCAATTAATTACAGGCAGATGTAATGATTTTTTTTTATATTGACTATTCATCTATCAGTGTTAAACTTATGTCAACAAACCTTGATGTTCCCCTTAGATATGTCAATAGCTGTCTTGAATTTCCCAGCAACGTTGAGAGTACTTGCAATGTATTAATCAAATGTTAACAGAGACTTCTCCAAAGGAATTTGTTAGGAGAAAAATTATTTAGAACATAAAGTACATGTTTATAGCCATTCCTTTGGGTAAATATACATTTTTTAAAAGAAAGAATAATAGGAAACGTTCATGCTACCACCAGAATTTCTATTATTTGTCTCTGTTAAAAAAGAAAAATTAGATGATGAGAGAACTGAACATAACTGAATACATGTCAGTTACTGTTCGATCATCGATTGTAGGGGAGATGTAACTTTATTTTCATGTTTTTGCCGTTTTTTTTAAACTGAATAATCCTTATTTTGCCTCCTATATATCTAAATAGCTTTTAAATTAGATAAATGCATGAGATTTCTTATGTTTTTGGGTGATTTTTTTTTCTGGGGCTTTTTAAACTATAAGTCGCAGACTGACACTTACTACTAAATAATAAAATGATCCATTGGAGACTGAAAATGAAAACCAAGAAGAAGTGGTTGAAATGATCCATGTGTCCAGTGACCAGTCCATAGCATAGGGGATAACTTTCTGATCTCAGTTATTGGAACCCACAGATCAAGAGAACGGGGGTCCGCTGTACCCCAAGATGACAAGAGAAGACAGTCCCACATGTGCTGAGTATGAGAACAGCACTTGGCTTTCTCTGTCAGCACCATTTAGATGAATAGAGTAGCTGGCGCATGCGCGACCGGCCATTCTCGTCATCTCGGGGTACAATGGATCCTGTTAACTTATAATCTCTGGAGAACCCATATAAATAAACAAAAAATATGGCAATAACAAAATTGTGCTTTATTCCAAAAGAAAGACAAAAGATAAGTAAACTAAGTAAAAAAAAATAGATTATTGAATGAGTGTGATATTGACAGTGAATGTGTATGGTTATGTCCATCTGCACCTCCTTTGGGCTGGTATGTTATGATTATTTTTTGGCATCACAACATCACATTTACATACATCATTGAATACAATGATAAATGAAGCATAATGGACAAAAAAATCCTGTGCCGCTAGTTTGGAAATAGTCCAAAAAAACTGTAAAGATTGTATTTGTTTTTGGACATATATTTGTTTCAGTAAATTATAATATATTACAAAAGGAAAATTTTAAAAAATGCAACTACTTTCTGCTACATAAAGCATGCGAAAAAAGGCAAGTGCTGCTTCAAAAATCAAGAAAAATATTTGGCCAATTTAAAGGAGAAAAATTATATGTTCACCCACTTTTGGCATTTTGAATACTGAAATCCTGTGTCAGTCTCAGAGGTAGTAGATCCTCTGAACCACTGCGGACGATGACACAAGCCATCACCTAGGACCGGAGTCTAAGTGGCACCCGGTTTTCACCAGAGCCCGCCGCAGAGCAGGTTTGACTTGTTGCGGCGTGGTACCACCTGGTCGTTCCACAGTAGTGACTTGTCCGCAGTGGCAGTCAAGGTCGAGGTACAGAAATGGCATGCAATCTCATAGTCAGGGACAGGCAAGAGGTCAGGATGGCCGAACCGCAGACAGTTTAGCTGGATCCATTTGGAGACCTTTGTCGGAGATGATGTAACTAGGGATAGGTAGACTTCATTAGTGGAACTGACACTTCTCGAGCTTGGCGGATAGCCGATTTGACCGAAGGTGACCTAGAACTTGCCGTACGTGAGATTGGTGGGTCTCAAGGTCAGGGAAGAACACCAAAATGTCGTCAAGGTAGACAAAGACACACATATGCAGCAGGTCTCGGAAGATATCATTGACAAAGTCCTGGAAGACAGTTGGAGTTACAAAGCTGGATTACAAAGTCCAAATGGCATTACATGGTACTCAAAATGTCCATCACAAGTGTTAAACGCTGTCTTCCATTCGTCATCCTTGCGGATCCAGATGAGGTCATAGGCCCCACGGAGGTCCAGCTTTGAGAACATCTTGGAGCCGCGCAAGCGATCAAAAAGTTCTGTGATCAACGGCAGGGGGTAGCGGTTTTTAACCGGTATTCGATACATGGACGGAGTGACCCATCCTTTTTAGTCACAAAGAAGAAGCCTGCACAAGCCGGAGAAGAGTATTTATGTATGAAACCCCTCTGCAGGTTCTCTTTAATGTATTCTGACATGGCTGCTGTTTCGGGCACAAAAAGCGGGTATACCTGACGCCAAGAAGGAGACTTACCCAGCAGTAGATAAATAGGGCAATCGTAGGAATGGTGTGGAGGTAAGGTCTCTTCTTGTTTCTTTGAAAAGATGTCTGCAAAGTCCTGGTTACACACAGGAAGACAAATAAATCATTTACAAATCAATTATCTTTAGTTTGGGCTTGGGAGTTTTGTTACACTGAAATTGTGACTTTTCATCCCAATATATATATATATATATATGTATATAATATAGATCTATATATATATACACACTCACCGGCCACTTTATTGGTACACCATGCAGTAACGGTTGGACCCCCTTTGCCTTCAGACAACTGCGCTCAAATTCTTTCATGGCATAGATTCAACAAGGTGCTGGAAGCATCTCTCAGAGTTTTGGTCCATATTGACATGATGGCATCACACAGTTGCTGCAGATTTGTCGGCTGCACATCCATGTGATGAAATCCCTCGTTCCACCACATTCCAAAGATGCTCTATGGATTGATATCTGGTGACTGTGGAGGCCATTTGAGTACAGTGACCTCATTGTCATGTTCAAGAAACCAGTGCTGAGAAGATCCAGCTTATGACATGGAGCGCATTATCCTTCTGAAAGTAGCCATCAGATGTTGGGTACATTGTGGTCATAAAGGGATGGACATGGTCAGCAACATACTCAGTAGCTGTGGCATTGCAACGATGCTCAATTGGTACCAAGGGGCCCAAGATGCCAAGAAATATTTCCCCACACATGACACCACCACCACCAGCCTGAACCGTTTGATACAAGGCGGATGGATCCATGCTTTCATGTGTGTTGACGCCAAATTCTGACCCTACCATCCGAATTCGCAGCAGAAATCGGACTCATCAACCAGGCAACATTTCCAATCTTCTACTGTCCAATTTCGATGAAATTTGTGCAACTTGTAGCCTCAGTTTCCTGTTCTTAGCTGAAAGGAGTGGCACCCGGTGTGGTCTTCTGATGCTGTAGCCCATCTGCCTCAAAGTTCGACGTACTGTGCGTTCAGAGATGCTCTTCTGCCTACCTTGGTTGCAACGGGTGGCGATTTGAGTCACTGTTGCCTTTCTATCAGCTCAAACCAGTCTGCCCATTCTCCTCTGACCTCTGGCATCAACAAGGCATTTCCGCCCACAGAACTGCCGCTCACTGGATGTTTTTTCTTTTTCGGACCATTCTCTGTAAACCCTAGAGATGGTTGTGTGTGAAAATCCCAGTAGATCAGCAGTTTCTGAAATACTCAGACCAGCCCTTCTGGCACCAACAACCATGCCACGTTCAAAGGCACTCAAATCACCTTTCTTCCCCATACTGATGCTCGGTTTGAACTGCAGGAGATTGTCTTGACCATGTCTAGATGCCTAAATGCACTGAGTTGCCGCCATGTGATTGGCTGATTAAAAATTAAGTGTTAACGAGCAGTTGGACAGGTGTACCTAATAAAGTGGCCGGTGAGTATATATATACATGCCAGACGAGCAGAGAAAAATTTTGGTGCAAATATGCAAATGTAACCAAAAATCTATAAGGACAAGATGGCTTCTTCTATTAATGAAAGCCAAAGAAAAAGTTTAAACAGTCTGAGGATTCTTCAAGAGGACTATAAACAGATATATGGTATATTGCAATTGTTCCAATATTAATATACAATGTACAATTAGCGTTCGAAAGGTACATGGCAACACTGGAAGCTTTTTTTTATTTCTTTTTAAAAACATTAAAAATATGCTCTGATATAACTTCCCTCATATTTGTCTTGTTATCTAGTCAACATGTTTGTTCTTAGAGCCTTGACAAGATAGCATTAGCCAGATGGGAACTATCACAGTTAACACACTGTTTATGGAAACATTTTCAAACTTTTATTTGACATAAATTCTGTGTCAAAAGGTGCAAATATGTGTTTTTTAAATGGAATTTGTGATCAAAACCAAAATATTAAAAAGTGTGCACGGTGGAGGTTAATTAACCCTCTGAATTCCAGTCCGTGTCACAATGTCCAGAGCAGGATGTCACGGGTGTTCCTGCGACCCATATTCTCACCGCTTCCGGCTCCTGTTCCATCCTCTTCAGCCAAGCACGTGCGTTCCTGGCTCCTCACTTCAGGGGATTTAAAGGGTCAGCACGCCACTAATTGGTGCTGCCCATTTCCTGGGAAACTACTTAAGTCTGCCTCTTCCAGCAAGCCCTGACGGATCTTCGTGCCTCGACCCCTAGAGAAAGCTGTGTTTGTTTCCTTGCGCTATTTCTGTGAATTTCTATTGTGACCCCGATTCCATTTCTGTCTTTGCTCCTTTGCCACCTGCTCTGACCTGTTGCTACGTCTCCCACTTTGATCCTGTGCTGCCCATCCTGACCTCCTGCCTGTCCCCGACTATGAGATTGATTGCCGTTTCTGTACCTTGACCTTGGCTGCCACTGCGGAAAAGTCACACCTGTGGAATGACCTGGTGGTACCACGCCACAGCAAGTCCAACCCGCTTTGCAGTGGGCTCTGGTGAAAACCGGGTGCCACTTAGACTCCGGTCCCAGTTAGTGGCTTATGTCATTGTCCGCAGTGGTTCAGAGGATCCACTACCTCTGAGCCTGACAGTAACCCACGAGGTTCCGCTTCTCAGTCGGCCCGATCTAGCCACCATCATGGTCCATCAATCCCGGCAGATTGCTGCACAGCACAAACAATTGGATCAAGTCACTGCCATGCTGCAACAGCTGCTAGCTACCCAGCAACAGCAACAGGTGGCTGAGGCTCCTCCTGCGATTCGTGCTATCCAGGCTTTCCTTCCTATCACAGAGCCAAGACTACAATTGTCCATGCCCGATGATGGGGACCCCAAGTTTTGCAGAGGCTTTATAGCCCAATGCTCCCTGCACATTGAACTCAAGCCGACACAGTTTGTCACGGAGTGATCCAGAAAAGCATTGGCCTGGGCTACACCCCTGTGGGACCGAGCCGATCCGATCATAGCTACTTACAGAGCATTTCTGGCAGAATTTTGGTGGGTCTTTGAAGAACCTGTATGGGCCTCCTCCGCTGAGACTGCGTGGCTGAACCTGCGTCAAGGCAACTTGTCTGTGGGAGATGATTTAGTTCAGTTCCACACTCACTGGTTACTTCAACCAAATCTGTGTCATTTATGAAGACCCTCCTTTTTCTGTCACTGAGCCATTTGCTAATTCATATATACAGATTTTCCCCTTTTTCAGGCAGTCTCATTTTATGTACCAACCTTTACTGCAGTAGAAAAAGGAAGAAGAAAAGGTCCAGTACTTCAGCATAAAATTCTTGGTATTTTCTTCTAATCCGTTCAAATCCTGGCAATCAAACAGATGCAAATATAGCAATACAGCAGTTATGGTCTAACACAAGTAACAAAATACTCCATTTAAAAAGGTGTTTTAGTGGTCTCGGGATTCAAACAATCACATGATCTATTGACTACTATTAAAACCATAGATTTCTAAAGCTGACACATAATAAATTTATAAAGTAAACCTATTAATCCTCAGTAACAATGTATTAGATCCAGTACGATTCTCTGCTATAGAGATTTTTAACATGATCACCCCCTCTCAACGATTTGGATACTTTCTTGATACCTTGCCATTTAAAATGTGACACATCTTTAATGTATAGTTCTAAAATGTCTTGATAACGCAGATACATTAAGCTTATTATTTGTGACATCTAAAAGATGTCTACAAATGCGTACTTTCAGAGGATTGCCATGCAACCTACATATTGTCTGTTACATAATGTACAAGTGACTAAATAGATTGCATGTGTCATAGTACATTTCATGTAAGCTTTAATCGGATATTGTTTACCTATCAATGCAGAAACAAATGTATGGTTCCTATTAGTGTGATTGCAAGCACTGCATCTAGTGTGACTTCATTTAAATGAACCTGTGGTTATTAGACCACCAATCCTGAAAATCCTTTGTATGATGCAAAAATAAGCTCGGGGATAAGAAAGAGCCTAATGTAGGGGCTTTTCTTGCAGCAAATCTGACACCATTTTCTAGGATATCAAACATATTGGAATCCTGTTGTAAAACTGTTAAGTATTTTCTAACTATGTATATTACTTTGGTATATTGTTTGCTGTAGGTGGTGGTAAATTATACTTTATTCACTCTGTTAAAAGATCGTACTACACTTAATACTATAAACAAAGTGTTCCGATCTATTTGTTTAACCCTGTGAAAGGCTCTATTAAATTGACACAAAGACAATCACTTAGGCCCCTTTCACACTTGCGTTTTTCACGCACGCTTTCTGCGCATGCTTTTGACGCGCAGAACTTGCATTGCACTCTGACCCATTGTAATCAATGAGTCTTTTCAGACTTGCATTTTTTTTCACGCGCACACGTGCATTTTTTTAAACTCGCGTTTAAATCTCAGCATGCTCTACTTTTGCAAGTCACGCGTGTGAAAAACGCACCATACAAGTCTATGGAGACGCATAAAAAATGCATTGCACTCTGAGACACTTGCAAGTGCAATGCAAGTGCAATGCGTTTTTCACGCATCAATTGCCATAGAAAAGATAGAGATCAGTCCTGAGTCCATTTCACGAGCATTTTCTGCACGTGAAAAACGCATTGAAATTGCATTGAAATTGCATCAAAAATGCGCGTGAAAAACTGAGACACTGAACAAACTCTGACTGAAAACTGATTGCACTCTGATGCAAAATGTGCGTTTTTCACTGACCAAAGCCTAATCGCACCCTGATCAAACTCTGACGTGATCCGCAACGCAAGTGTGGAAGGGGCCTAAGTCTTTTCTTTTAGTGATGCACCTCCTGTGCGAAAACCTCATTGAAGTAAAACACCAGCTCATGTGTCGGATCCAGCAAGGGCCACCTTCCTGCCAGGGCATGTAGAATCAGAAGAATATAATCACAGTCAAGCCAGGTTCTTGACATCAGTTAACTTTATTTGGGTTACATCATAACTAATCCATAGAAGCAAGTCAAAGCATCAATGCATTTCGAGCGGAACGCCCGGCCTTAATCATGACATATAATGAAGACATGAGATAAAGACATTTAAAACCCCCGCCGACAAGGAAGAAATGCCCCCCCCCCCCCCAAGTCCATATGTCATATCCGGTGATTCAATGAGTATTCAAAGAGGGGCGTGACATCTCTGATCCGGGGTAAGTATTAGACTTCATTCACATTAGATAATAAAATAAAAACAAATCCAGATATTTCAACATGAGACATCTGTCAATATTGTCAGGAGGAGAACAACTTTGCAGCAAGGACTCCACAGCCGCCACAGAGGTAGATGGAAGTTCAATAACAAGTGAACTTGATTGTGCCTGTGGGTACGAGTCCTGGAGAGAAATAATCCCCTGCCGTGGGGTGATGTCCAATCATGACAGTCTGTATAAAAACAACGCACAAAAAACATGTAACAATGCATGTTCCATGAACAAGATTTGTAAATGAGAAGTATTAGAACACATCGTCATGGCTGTTTTGTAGACAAAGGGAAACATAGTAATATAATTATTGCATGGTTTTATGGAATAACTCATGGAAGATGGTCAATGAGTTTACCTGTTTTTGCAATAATGATGATGATCTCTTTCTTCATGTTCAAACCATGCGGGAAGCGCGTATCCAAATTAAAAATCCAAAAAGCCTCCTGATTATTTAATATATCTACTATGTTACCTTCTCTGGTGGGTTTTTATATATGCTCGATAACAAATGTACTTAAAAAATCCGTATTACACTTATGTTCCCCTATGTTCTGTTTAGATGCTGCTAAAAGATTGCATCCCTATCAGCCAGCCCCATAACATATAAAGAGACATATAACCCCAAAAAAGTCTAAATTATAACAAAAACCCCACATATATAGTATCACCGCGTCCGTAACAACCCGTACAATACAATTAAATCATTATTGAACCCGTACGATGAATGCCGTTAAAAAAAATATTGAAAACCCACCAAAAATTAACATTTTTACCTATTCAATCTTACAAAAAATGCCATCAAAAGTGATCAAAAAACATATGTACTCCATAATGATACTGCTGCAAAGTACAGCATGTCCCGCAAAAAACAAGCCATCAACCAACTCCCAAGTCAAAAAAGTAAAAATGTTATGCCACTTGGAAGACGGCAATGGAAAAATGATAGATTTTTTCCCACATTACGGTTTTATTTGACAAATTTAGTAAAATGTAAGAAAATATATTCAAGTCTGGTATCCCCGTAATCGTATCGTCCCATAGAATAAAGCTAACATGATTATTAGGCTAAACGGTGAACACGAAAAAAAAAAAGTCAAAAATCCAGTACAGAATTGATGCTTTTCTACTCATACCCTCAAAAGCGAGTTCCTAAATTTTCAACAATAGGTGATACCAACCCCAAAATGGCAACACTGGAAAAAGCATCTCATCCTGCAAAAAAAAATGCCAGCACATGGCCCCAATAACGAAAAAGCAAAAATTTATAGCCTACAAAAGAGACCAAAGAGGAAACTAAAATCCTGGCAGCTGCAGGTCCCTCCTTCCATTCTGCGCCTCGCTGTGTACCCATAAAACAAGAAACGTCCACATGTGGGGGTCTCTGCACTCGGGAGAAATTGCAGAACAAATTGTATGGTGGGTTTTCTATTTTTATCTTTTGGAAATGTGTCAATTTTAGGGCTAAATGAGCATATAACCGGAACAATTTGACCAATCTAAATTTCACCTCCATTTTGATTCAATTACTATGAAGATCTCAAGGGGTTAACAATTAGAGATGAGCGAACACTAAAATGCTCGGGTACTCGTTATTCGAGACGAACTTTTCCCGATGCTCGAGTGCTCGTCTCGAATAACGAACCCCATTGAAGTCAGGTATCAAACTATTGTGAAAATGTCGGAACTGTTTTTTTGAGGGGGGTATGAGTAGAAAAGCATCAATTCTGTACTGGATTTTGTATTTTTTTTTTTTTCTTGGTCCATCGTTTAGCCTAATAATCATGTTAGCTTTATTCTATGGGACGATACGTTATGGGGATACCAGACTTGAATATATTTCTTACATTTACTAAATTTGTCAATAAAACCGTAATGTGGGAAAAAATCTATCATTTTTGCATTGCCGTCTTCCAGTGGATCAACATAATTTTTTGACTTGGGAGCTGGTGATGGCTTGTTTTTGCGGGACCTGCTGTAATTTGCAGCAGATCATTAGGGTATATATGTTTTTTTGATCACTTTTGATGGCATTTTTGTTAGAGTGAATAGGTTAAAATGTTAATTTGTGGGGTTTTCAATATTTTTTTTTAACGGCGTTCATCCAGAGCCGAGCCAGCATAGGCGCCGTGGCGGATATATCCGCCACTGAGCGCTAAGTCACTGCGCTCGGTGGCGGATATCCACCACGGAGCGTGAAGGGGTTAAAATTAGTAACATTTTAAAAAATGTAGTTTGTTTACAAAAATGTTTTTTGTACAGAATTTAAAAACATACATTTGTTGCTTCGATTGTTCAGGCGGATGGCTGTATATGAATATTATTTTAAGTGTGAATCATATTATTATATGTCTTGTGTTTATAAACAATATAGTGTTAAAATCATAGTTAGAACTTGCTATTCTTATTCCCACAGCAGCATACAATATTTTTCTTCAACTCAATTTTTATTATCCATTTTCTCTGCTGGATATTTCTTGATGCCCTGTACACAATTACACATGAAAAATGAATACATCAATATACAATACTAACAATAAAGTAGATATTTGGACAGTTCACGTTTATTTAACTTTAAAGGGGTTTTCCCAGTAGCACAATAGGCTCTATCACAGCGATAGGGGCCAAACTTGCTCATCGGAGGGGGTCTCAGTGATGGGGCCCCCATTGATTACTAGACAAGGGGTCAGATGTACATGGGGCAAAACCCATTTACGGGTTCACCACACTTTTTTTATATTGTCATATGGGAATTTTGGGGCTCCGTGATGTTATATGGTTGTTTTTTTTATAATACAGTTGTTTTGGAGGCACTAGGGTATTTGATCATTATACCATATACCGCATATACTCGAGTATAAGCCGAGTTCTCAGCACAAAAAAATGTGCTGAAAAACCAAAACTCGTTATACTCGAGTCAAAAAAATAATAAATCAAAACTCACCTTTCCAGAGGCCCCCTTAGGTCTTCTGTGCCATCCGCTCAGCAGTGGCGGCAGGTCCTTGCGACATCACATGATCTGATGTCAGCCGCTGCAATGGCATTGTGCACTGAAGACCCGTGGGGGGGGGGGGGGCAGGGGGGCAATGGAAAGGTGAGTTTTGATTTTTTTTTTAATCAACTGGCTGTAGAGAGACGAGGGAGGCCGGTGCATACTGGGGACAGGGCTGGTGGCTATAACACTGTGGCAGTGGCTGCCAGGCTTTATACACTGGGCAGGGGCTGCCAGGCTATATATACTGGGGCCGGGGCTGGCAGGCTATATACACTGGGGGAAGGGGCGCTGCAAGCTATATACACTGGGGCAGGGGTTGGCTGGCTATATACACTGGGGAAGGGGCTGGCAAGCTATATACACTGGGGCAGGGACTGGCTGGCTATATACTCCAGGTGGCTGATAGGGATGCAATCTTTTAGCAGCATCTAAACAGAACATAGGGGAACATAAGTGTAATACGGATTTTTTAAGTACATTTGTTATCGAGATATATAAAAACCCAACAGAGAAGGGAACATAATAGATATATTAAATAAATCGGGAGGCTTTTTGGATTTTTAATTTGGAACGCGCTTCCCGCATGGTTTGAACATGAGAGAAAGAGATCTCATCATTATTGCAAAAACAGGTAAACTCATTGACATCTTCCATGAGTATTCCATAAAACCATGCAATAATTATATACTATGTTTCCCTGTCTACAAAACAGCCATGACGATGTGTTCTAATACTTCTCTATTACAAAATCTTGTTCAGGAACATGCGTTGTTTTTTTTCAGATGTCATGATGGACATCACCCACGGCAGGGGATTATTTCTCTCCAGGACTCGTACCACAGGCACAACCAAGTCCACTGTTATGAACTTCCATCTCCTCTGTGCGGTGTGGAGTCCGTTCGCAAAGTTTGTTTCCTCTGACAATATTGACAGATGTCTCATGTTGAAATATCTGGATTTGTTTTTATTTTATATCTAATGTGAATGAAGTCTAATACTTACCCTGGATCAGAGATGCCACGCCTCTTGAATACTCATTGAATCAACGGATATGACATATGGACTTGGGGGGGGGGGGCATTTATTCCTTGTCGGCAGGGGTTTTAAATGTCTTTATCTCATGTCTTCATTATATGTCATGATTAAGGCGGGGCGTTCGCTCGAATGCATTGATGCTTGACTTGCCTCTATGGATTAGTTTATGATGTAACCCAAATAAAGTTAACTGATGTCAAGAACCTGGCTTGACCGTGATTATATCTTCTGATTCTACATGCCCTGGCAGAAGGAAGGGGCCCTGTTGGATCCGACACATGAGTGTGTTTTCCTTCAATGAGGTTTGCGCACAGGAGGTGCATCACTAGAGGAAAAGACTTAGGCCTTCCACACTTGCGGTGCGGATCACGTCAGAGTTTGATCAGGTGCGATTAGGTTTGGGTCAGTGAAAACGCACATTTGCATCAGAGTGCAATCAGTTTTCAGTCAGAGTTTGTTCAGTGTCTCAGTTTTCACGCACATTTTGATGCAATTTCAATGCAATTTCAATGCGTTTTCCGCGCAGAATGCTCGTGAAATGGACTCAGGACTGGCTCTATCTTTTCTATGGCAATTGATGCGGAGAAAAAGCATTCACTTGCATTGCGCACGCAAGTGTCTCAGATTGCAAAGAGTGTTTTATGCGTCTCCATATACTTGATGGTGCGTTTTTCACACGAGAGGACTTGCAAAGTAGAGCATGTGAGATTGTAAACATTTTAAAGCGAGTTTAAAAAAATGCACGTGTGCGCGTGAAAAAAATGCAGTCTGAATAAGAACCATTGATTACAATGGTTCAGAGTGCAATGCAAGTTCTTCGCGTAAAAAGATGCGCAGAAAGCGCGCGTGAAAAACGCAAGTGTGAAAGGGCCTAATAGGATTGTCTTGTGTCAATTTAATAGAGCTTTACAGGGTTAAACAAATAGATTGGAGTGAATAAAGTATAAGTATAAATTTAATTTTTCTTCTTCCTTTTTCTACTGCATAAAGGTGGTACATAAAATGAGAATGGCTGAAAAAGGGGAAATATGTATAGGAATTAGCAAATGGTCAGGGACAGAAAAAGGAGGTCTCAATAAATGACACCAGATTTGGTTTGAATAACCAGGAGGGTGGAACTGAACTAAATCATCTCCCACAGACAAGTCGCCTGACGCAGGTTCAGCCCAGCGTCTCGAGGAGGAGGCCCATACAGGTTCTCAAAGACCCACAAAATTCTGCCAGAATGTCTTAAGTAGCTTATGATCGGATCGGCTCGGTCCCACAGGGTGTGAGCCCGGCCAATGCTTTTCTGATCACTCCGTGACAAACTGTGTCGGCTTGAGTTCAATGTGCAGGAGCATTGGGCTATAAGCCTTGCAAAATTGGGGTCCCCATCATCGGCATGGCCAATTGTAGTCGTGGCTCTGTGATAGAAGGAAAGCCGATAGCACAAATCGCAGGAGGAGCCTCAGCCACCGTGTTGTTGCTGGGTAGCTAGCAGCTGTCAGCATGGCAGTGACTTGATCCAATGTTTGTGCTGTGCAGCAATCTGCCGGGATTGATGGCCATGATGGTGGCTAGATCGGGCCGACTGAGAAGCGGAACCTCGTGGGTTATGTCAGGCTCAGAGGAGTAGCACTGCAGACATGACAAAGCCACTAACTGGGACCGGAGTCAAGTGGATATCAGTCCCAGTATCTGAGCATTATAATGTCTGAACTCTTTCTATGCTCCTTTAGCTGCTGGTGTATTGTGTAAACATTCGCAAATATTCAGTTAACCTTGTGTTTACACCATATTACAAAGTACAATGTTTCAAAATGAGATACGAAGGGATGCAGATGCAATGGAAACACAAAAGCTGTCGAACACACATACAATGTAAACAACCATGTAAATGTAACACAAAAGCTATCTAAACGCTATGTAAAACAATACACAACATACATACAAAACACCATGCAAATGTAATGCCATAAAAACAAAATGTAAATGCAAATGCAGCAAACGCCACCTAAACACAAATGCAAACATAAAGTTAAGCTAAGAAAGTGATTTACTGTCCCAGGTCACACTGCGGATACATCTAGTAAAATTGTATGTTAACCCCTTAAGGACGCAGCCATTTTAAGCCTTAAGGCTCAGCCCCATTTTGGATTTGACTGGTCACTTTATATGGTTATAACTTTTGAACACTGTACTTATCAAAGCGATTCAAGATTGTTTTTTCCCACATATTGTACTTCAATTTAGTGGTAAAGTTGGCTGATAAGTTTTGCGTTTATTTTCCAAAAAAAGAAAAAATGATGAATTTTTGAAAAATCACTTTTGAAATTCAAAATCATTACATTTTCAGGTAGTAGATTTTCACCTAAATAAGTTGCGTGCTAAAATTTCCCATATGTCACTTTACATTTTCAAATTTTGAAATGTCTGGATAATATATTTTGATGTCGCTCGGCTTACAAATCGAATAGCGATTTTCCGTATTTTCAGAATTTACTCTTTGCGGATAAATAAAGTTTTGATGAAATGTTACACATTTAGTACGAAACCTTGTATAATCAACCATTTTCAATCTGCACCCTCAAATATCAGAAACAGCTTTTAGGAAGATTGGTAACCCTTGAGATCTTCATAGTAATGAATCAAAATCGAGGTGAAATTTAGATTGGTCAAATGTTCCGTTATGCTCATTTAGCCCTAAAATGTACACATTTCCAAAAAGTAAAAATAGAAAACCACCCTTATAATTTGTTCTGCATTCTCTCGAGTGCAGAGGACCCCCACATGTGGACGTTACTTGTTTTATGGGTAAACAGCGAAGCGCAGAATGGAAGGAGGGACCTGCAGCTGCCAGGATTAGTTTCCTCTTTGGTCCCTTTTGTAGGCTATACATTTTCGCTTTTTCGTTATTGGGGCCATGTGCTGGCACTTTTTTTTGCGGGAATGACTTTTTCGTGTGCCATTTTGGGGTTGGTATCAACCTATTGTTGAAAATTTAGGAACTCGTTTTTGAGGGATGAGTAGAAAAGCATCAATTCGTACTGGATTTTTTACTTTTTTTTTTCGTGTCCATCGTTTAGCCTAATAATCATGTTAGTTTTTCTATGGGACGATACGATTATGGGATACCAGACTTGAATATATTTTCTTACATTTTACTAAATTTGTCAAATAAAACCGTAATGTGGGAAAAAATCTATCATTTTGCATTGCCGTCTTCCAAGTGGCATAACATAACTTTTTTGACTTGGGAGCTGGTTGATGGCTGTTTTTTGCGGGACATGCTGTACTTTGCGCAGTACATTATGGAGATATATGTTTTTTTGATACTTTTTGATGGCATTTTTTGAGAGAGAATAGGTAAAATGTTTATTTTGGTGGGTTACCAACCCCAAAATGGCAACACTGGAAAAAGCATCTCATCCCGCAAAAAAAAATGCCAGCACATGGCCCCAATAACGAAAAAGCGAAAATGTATAGCCTACAAAAGGGACCAAAGAGGAAACTAAAATCCTGGCAGCTGCAGGTCCCTCCTTCCATTCTGCGCTTCGCTGTGTACCCATAAAACAAGTAACGTCCACATGTGGGGGGTCTCTGCACTCGAGAGAAATTGCAGAACAAATTATATGGTGGGTTTTCTATTTTTATCTTTTGGAAATGTGTACATTTTAGGGCTAAATGAGCATATAACCGGAACAATTTGACCAATCTAAATTTCACCTCGATTTTGATTCAATTACTATGAAGATCTCAAGGGGTTAACAATCTTCCTAAAAGCTGTTTCTGATAGTTTGAGGGGTGCAGATTTGAAAATGGGTTGATTATATACAAGGGTTTCGATACTAAATATGTAACATTTCATTCAAAACTTTATTTATCCGCAAAAGAGTAAATTCTGAAAATACGGAAAATCGCTATTCGATTTGTAAGCCGAGCGACATCAAAATATATTATCCAGACATTTCAAAAATTATGAAAATGTAAAGTAGACATATGGGAAATGTTATGCAGCAACTTATTTAGGTGGTAAATCTATCTACCTGAAAATGTAATGATTTTGAATTTCAAAAAAGTGAGATTTTTCAAAAAATTCATCATTTTTTCTTTTTTTGGAAAATAAACGCAAAACTTATCAGCCAACATTTACCACTAAATTGAAGTACAATATGTGGGGAAAAAACAATCTTAGAATCGCTTTGATAAGTAACAGTGTTCAAAAGTTATAACCATATAAAGTGACGCAAGTCAGAATCCAAAAAATGGGGCTGAGCCTTAAGCTGTAAAATGGCTGCGTCCTTAAGGGGTTAAACATACAATTTTACTAGATGTATCCGCAGTGTGACCTGGGACAGTAAATCACTTCTCTTAGCTTAACTTTATGTTGCATTTGTGTTTAGGTGGCGTTTTTGCTGCATTTGCATTTACATTTTGTTTTTATGGCATTTACATTTGCATGGTGTTTTGTATGTATGTTGTGTATTGTATTTACATAGCGTTTAGATAGCTTTTGTGTTACATTTACATGGTGTTTACATTGTATGTGTGTTCAGACAGCTTTTGTGTTTCCATTGCATCTGCATCCCGTTCGTATCTCATTTTGAAATATTGTACTTTGGTAATGATGGTGTAAACACAATGTTAACTGAATATTTGCAGAATGTTTACACAATACACAGCAGCTAAATGAGCATAGAAAGAGTTCAGACATTATAATGCTCAGATACTGGGACTGAAGGACTAGAAAGAAAATTGAAAGTGCCCCTGAACATGTGTAGCAGGCGCTACTCTCCACATATATAAGGTGGTGAAAGGTTCTCTTTAAGGACATAACCTTTTTCCATATCTGTATTTCTATTTTTTACTCAACATCTTTCAGAAAAAACTTTTTCCTTCATTTCTCTATAGGGCTTCATGCTCTATAGTACTTGTTTTCTGCAAAACACATTGTAATGTATAGTTATATTTAATACTCTATGGGGGTCATTTACTAAGGGCCTGATTCGCATTTCCCGACGTGTTACCTGAATATTTCCGATTTGCGCGATTTCCCTTGAATTGCCCCGGGATTTTGGCGCACGCGATCGGATTGTGGCGCATCGGCGCTGGCATGCACGCGGCGGAAATCGGGGGGCATGGCCGAACGAAAACCCGACAGATTCGGAAAAACCGCCACATTTAAAACAAAAAATCTTGCACTTACCTTCACTCAGCCCGGCCCGTTGAACTCCAGTGCGTTCCAATGCTTTTCAGCACTGGTGGACGGCGGAGGAACTACTTTAATGAATCCCGGCCGGACCCAAATCCAGCGCAGAGAACGCGCCGCTGGATCGCGAATGGACCGGGTAAGTAAATCTGCCCCTATGTATTATACTCGGAGGATGGAAAATGAATCCCAAAAGCAGTGAAATTGACAATTAAAATTTGCATTATGTATATACAAAATGTACAATTTATAGCATTCTTACCATTAAATAACCTTCAAAAATGATAATGCGTCAGGTAAAAAATCCTTTGTATAGCTATTTTATGACAACCATAATGTAATATCTGTGTCTGTTCCAGCATCATCCAAAGGCTCGGAATGCACTGAATAATGTGATTTTGAATTAGAAAGGGTAGAAAGGTTTACTCATTTCCTGGGTGTCTTAATTGATTAGTTCCACACTCATCTTTTTGTTGTTTATTTTGCTCTGGGTTGCACAGAGTTAAGCGGAGATGGGCAGAATCTTCCCACATTCTTATTTCTAAGCTGTTTCGGGATTTCAGAGAACTGGGCCAATCATCTTCTTTACCGGGACTCTCACTAAAAGTTTGCCTGTCATTTCTCATGTGCTTGCTATAATTCATATGTGGAACTAGCTAGTATTCATCTTTACTTATGTTTTGTAGATTTCCTGTTTTGAGCTTCCATGTCTATCAACTAAGCAATAATGTTTTTTTTGTCCAGTCTTTGTCTCCATGTTTACACAATTGTTCCGGAAGAGAATGCCGGCCAGTTGTCACCTACTGCTAGGCTGGGTAATTAGGTAAGGGTATCTGTGAAGGAAATTTAGCCTGAGGGCTCACTCTTCCTGTCTGCTCTTCCATTCCATCCAAGTGGTTCACTTACAGCAGCACAACATATAATTTTTTTAGACTTATGTGTTAAAAGCTGTATTACCTAGTATTTTTTGTGACACACCACCATTTTGGGAACTTTTCAACCTTTTGATTACTTTTAATTTAAGTTTTCATAGGGGTCGAAATGTCGAAATGAAGCAATTTGCACATTTAGCATTTCTTCCTTTTATGGGGGTACGTTCTGATAGTTTGGTTCTGATACTTTTGCAATGTAGAGATACCTAACATGTTTAAGATTTAGTTTAAGATTACTATGTTCATTGATGCATGTGTTCTTGAAGAAAGAGGGCAACTTGTACTATTTTTAAAAAACATATTCATTTACAGGAAGTCCCAGGGTTTAGTACAAGATTAGTTCTGTAGGTTTGTTCTTAAGTTGAATTTGTATGTAAGTCAGAACTGTATATTTTATAATTGTAACCCCAGCCACAATTTTTTTTTGTCTCTGTGACAATTGGATTTTAAAAATGTTGGATTGTCATAAGAACGAGGATTAATAATAAAGCTTAATTGCAGACAACTTTGATAAATTGTAGCCTAAGGATAAAGTACTGTAATTTAACAATATCCAGAAGTCCGTTTGTAACTAGGGGTTGTATGTAAGTCGGGGGTTCTTAAGTATGTATTATTCTTTTCTATTGTACCACTTTTTTCTTTTCTATTCTATCATTAAGCATTGCTGATGATATCAGTAGGAGTAATGATTTGGGCCACCTTTTGAGTGCTGTGTATAGAACTGTTGACATTGGTCTAGGATGAAGTGTGCTTCATCCTTAATCCTTAGTCATTGCATTAGTATGGAAATATAAATTAACCTTTTTAAAATAGTAAACATCCAATGAGCAATTAAAAAGTAATGGACATCAGATGGTTAGACATTAGATGGTTGTACTGACAGGTCATCTGTAAATAATATTGTCTAGGAAAGAAACAATACATACATCAAAAGACAATAATAAACAAGCCATTTCCAAAGTTCCAAAGAAGAAGGAATCAATAATGTAATTTAACATCATATTTCTGGTTTATCCTATTGGGGACTTCTCTTCAGGGAAAAAAATCCAATATGATTCTTTTATTAAATAGCTTTTGTGATCACCACCTTTGATGGGCGCAGTTAACTTTTTAAATACCCGGTACACTAAAGGATAATATATCTCAATTATGTAAAGTGACAATATCACAGTGGTGCTTTATTTGCATTTTCACAATGGCATTAGAAAGATCATAATGCTTTTTTTCATATTCTCTATGGTGAATCTAACATTTTGTGCTTTTCAAATGTCTAACATGCACTACCAAAGAAATCAAAATTTCAAGACACATACATAACGTCAGAATAACTGATATGTCCTACTTGTACAAACCTTTATATTGGAACCTGGTGCATTTATTTGTTACTCCCTTTTAAAAGAAAATGAGTTATTATTTGTAAGCAAAACAAAATCCAGTCTTTAACAATCACCTTAGTTTAATGAGAAAAATACTTAACAGATAAAGAAACAATGCTGCATTTAGATGAACGTTTGCCCCCATGACCCTTCCCCACTACATAGAAATGCATGGCATATGGGCCATGCACACAGGATAAGATAGGACATGTCCAATCTTTTCCCCGTGTACGAAGCGGTACAGTGCCGTACGTGTGCTCTGTGCGGCCTTTGCCATCTGTGGGAGACATATGTATGACCGCAAGCTTGTAGCCCTACATACATCCCCTATAAGTTCATCTAAATTCCATCTAATACATAGTAAGGACCCTTATAGGGAAGCAACTGCCATTTTGTAAAGTTGAATACTTCTTCCATCACATGCTCCAGCCCGCCGGCAGATCCTCTGCCCAACCCCCGCACAAGTACATGCCTGCCGGACGACACTGCTCCAATGTCTATAAGTGAGTATGTATGTATATGTATGTAATTATGTGTATGTATGTATAGATGTGTACATATATATGTATTTATATATGTTTATATATATGTATATTTTGAATATGGTCTGTGTGTATATTTGCTGTATGTATGTGCAGTGTGTGTATATACTGTTTGTATATGTGTATTTGCTGTATGTATACTCAGTATGTGTGTAGATGGTGTATATACTTTATGTGTGTGTATTTATGCAGTATTAGTGATATTTATCAGGGTTCTGCACCATGGTAGTGGCTTAGAAGCCCTGAAATAATTGCAAATTTTAGTTGTATACTACATCGTGGCATGCTGTATGCGTTTTATACTACATGGCGGCACGCTGTATACATTTTATACTACATGGCGACACTCTGTATGCATTTTATACTACATGGCGGTACGCTATATGCATTTTATACTACATGGTGGCAGGCTGTATCTATTTTCTACACTGTATCTGATATATTACATAATTGGGGGGGGCATCTTTCTATGGCTCGCCTCGGGCAGCAGACAGGCTTGGTTCCCCCCTGAGTGCAGCACATGCTGTTATTTCCAAATTAATAATATTGGAGCTACTGGAGACTAATTCTGGCATTTTCTAGATTTTTAAAAATTATTTTAATGTAAAGGATCACATCATAATGCAGTGTAGCAACAAACTGTTATGCAGGATTACAAAAATTCTCTAAATTGAAGAAAGTGGCACACATTTACTTTTTCTAATACAGTACATTCAGGACATTCATCATGCTCTTTTTTGAGCAAAACCCATGCAACCATTGGTTTTCATCGTTCTTTGCCAAGCTTGCTGAAAGCTTTGCACACCTCTGTACTTAAAGGGAACCTGTCATCAGAAATTGGTCTAATAAACGATTACCAGTATGTTGTTCAGCAGCTTTACGCCTTCCGGATCATGCTTCCTTTATAGCCCTGCATGGTTCCGTCATCCACAAAATCAACTTTGAAATGAGATGTATATTGGTTTTATAAAGTCAAGGGGGCGGAGAGTTTACCATGAAAGTCAAGCTCTCCCAGCCTCAGAATACCTCTTCCTCTACAATTGACCTCATGCACAGGACTTCTGGAGATCTGATTAATGATTTCTCAGTGTGAAGAGCAGTCAATTACAAGTTCTTTCCCAGTTAAAAAAAACCCTACTCAACAGAGAGAGGTTAAATTATCCAAGACAAAAAAAACCACCATCTCAGTGTGAACTTAATCAACTCACATGTATACCCGAGGAGTCTTGAAATAAACTGGATTCACTCTTAAAGGGGCATAATCTTCTACAATATCCAGGATGAAAGTTCCAATTAAACCAACCTCTGGCCTAGAGCTGAGACAAATGCAAACTCAACATTGATGACATACCCAGATTTTATTAGGCTGTCTGTGCACACTTATTTTCAGCATTCAAAGAAACTGGCAATAGAATCTTAGTAACTGACCCCAGGGGTCACTGGAGATGTTCTGGAGATGAACTGGGTCTGGTAGGGCAGTTCTCCAGAAAATGTATGGATTTACCGCAGTAGAGACACAGATAATTCTTCATAAAATATGGCTTGAGTGTCCACAGTCCCGAGCTACATAAGTTCAGGTTCATAGAAAGCAAGACAGATACTTTAGGAGACAAAGAGGGTGACATAGACGATTGATCAGGGTCTACTGTAGACTTTTTTCTATCTCTGAGCTTGCGGTCAATTCCGATTCCCAGTGACATTGTTGGTTATATGGAACTGGGATCAGAATGGCCAACCCATGCGTCCCTAATAGGCTCAGAAAGTCTACATTTAACACCTTAAACACTGTTTCATGTACTGTTAAAATTGATTTTGAAATGAATTATTGGCAAAATTAATTATTGGCAAAATGTCTTAATTAGATGTGGCCAGCCACATCACAACTGCATGCGGCCTGAACTTAAAGGCCCAAAAATGGTGCTAGAATATCATTTTGTATGTGAATTTTTTAATCTAAAGTTAAAGTGACCATTCAGTTCAAAATAAAAATGTCCCAATTTATACAAAATGCTTGGCTTTAAAATGAAAACTGATGCTCTTATTTTTGAAACATTGGAACACTCTATTCTGTTTTAGGTTGCTTCAACAATCTATGTCATCAAAGAATAGTGAACACAGAGAAAGACTCCTACAGTGTTCTTGTGTGCAAAGTATGAAAAAGAATGTTGCAGGTTTTATGATTTTTTTTCTACCATTTTTTGCTTAGGATGACATTGAATTATGATTTTTCATACTGTCAACATTGTACTCTTTTAACCCCCTACCCACACCTGGACATAACAGTAGGTCCATGTGGGAAGATACTTCCTGCACCCACACATGCTATTATGTCCAGCGGAGCCAGTGCCAGAAGCAGTGGGTGTCAGCTGTATATCACAGCTGACACCTTTCTATAACACCCGCGATAAGAGCTTGTAAGGGTCTTTCCCCTAGGGATCAAACTCCCTGTGCCACTTTCCAGAGGATCCAATCCTCTTCAGGCAGCCCTGAGGTCTGCCAAGAGGTCTGCCAACTTCCCCGTGGTTGCCTGATGCCTTCAAAATGCTCAGACAGTTTTCACTGAACTACAATAGAGTCAGTGCATGGGCTTGGACTTGAACCAGTGATCAGAGAATGAATGGTTTAAGTCCAAGTTTGTATAAAGTAAAATAAGTTAACAGTAATAAACATAAAAAATAAATAAATAAATAAAGTTAAAGTCCCACAAATGAAACATTCCAGTATACAAAACTAATAAAATCTAAAAAACACAAATACACAAAAATACCCCACATATTGAAATTGACAGCCTATAATATTCTGCATATAAGAGTAGTCTAGTGCATTATATGCCAGAAAATATCCAGCCTTTTTCACACATTCTCTGTGGTTGCTTCAAAGAACATTGGTTATGTTTACATCCTGAAATCAAATATGAATTACAGTTCACTTGAAGGCTTTAGTTCAAAAGCATTTTCAGCTGTACTGGTTAACTTTCATCTGTGGGATTGTAGCAGACAGCAGTTCAGCTCTGCTGCACATATCACTGCATTTATTGTGATCCGCGATGATTAAAATTACAATTAATCAATTCCAATATTCCTTGCTAATGAATTGGAAAGGGGCTATTGATATGTGTATAAATGAATCTCATTACCTTGGAAATGTGTGGCTAGAACAAGGTGTGCTTGCTAATAAAGAGAAATAGGTTACTTGCTGTTTGTTCTTCTCAACAATTTATTTTCTGGTTTACATTATTTCAGACATCACAGGGACTTTTATAGAGGAATGCTTTAATTCTCCATCATTTAAGAGCAATTTTAAGAGTGTAAAAAATGCATGTTTGGACAAACAAAACAAGCTTAGGTATAACTAACCTAACCACTCCAATGTAAAAAAACAAGTCAAAGGACAATGCTTAGCCGCTTCACTGATTGCTACCACCATAGTACCTATGCAAGCTGTCTAGTTAAAAAATGGAGAATGATGTGAATAAGCAGTGCTCAATTCATGAAAGGATCACAGTCCAGATGTGAATCCTCTATTTCCCGGCTCCCTAGCAGCTGCTATATATTACTATATACTAAAAGAGATTTTTTTTCTTTTATCAGCACCACACTGTATGATTTTGATTTTCTGCCATACTGTACTTGAGACCTTGTCATTTGACTTTTACACGCCACCAGAGGCAGGATCTTATAGGCTGCCTACAGATGGCACTTAGAGCCTAAAAGTTTAGTCTAGTGAATTATACAAGCAATCAAAGGGTCAAAGTTTCAACTTTCCATGTGAGACTAATCAACTATAAAAACATTAATTAATAAGAAAACTAATAAAGCAAAATTAATATAATAATATATAAAACTGAACCCCTTCAGGACTTTTCTATTTTTGCTTTTCTCTTTGTCACTTTTTTTTTACCATTTGGGACATGTATATGGTGATTGTGATTATGGGATTGTATAACATTTTGATCAATTTTCATCAAAATATTTATGGGAATTAAACCTGGAGAAAAATAAAGGATTTAGTTATTTGATGGTTTTGTAGTCCAATGCAGTGAAGGGAATTTGACACTGGTTGTATAGCAATAGAACCCCTGGCAATGGTGGAAGACAAGCCTGTGGTGTTAGCAGCAGTAGTCAGGGATAGCATGTGGAGACAAGAATGTGTCCTTTATTAGTCCAATAATGGCAACATTAGTACAATCTGTTACAGGTCCTCTTGTAGCAAACACTAGACAGTGAGCTGGTGGGTTTTTGGAAAATAGTCCAGTTATCCAAAAGCAATTTGGGGTGTAACTCAGTCTATGGACCTCCAGGTTAGCTTAGAACTTGGATAAAGAGCCAGACTTGGCCCTGCAGCAGGGTGTCCGCACTAGGTAGAGGTACATGGACCAAAGATCCTGGAGCCTGGCATCAGCTCCACTTTGTAAAATTTTGCAGAGCTCATTACCAGGCTGCAGAGAACCCACCAATCTCTTTCAGCATAGCCAAAACCCTGAATCGGGTGTTCTTATATTAGCCAGTAGATGGTATTGTTGCACTGGCCTGCAGACAAAGGCTACATTCACATGAATGTAAGGTGGACGTACATACGGCTGACGTATTTACGTCCAATATACATCCCCTGTACATTGCAATGGCCTCACGGTGCCCAACGCCCACACGTACCGCTTCGTACCCCATAGAAAGATAGGACATGTCCTATCTTTCTCCGGAATACAGTGCCGTGTGCCATATATTCCTATGGAGAGGGACGGGGATGAGCAGCGCTCTCTCCTTCCTCCTCTGCCCCGGCACTGCCATGTGCCCGCCATACAGTACTGCGGACAACGGCAGTGTGAATGTAGCCAAAGATGGTGAAATAGGGGAAGTTAAAGGGATCCTGCTAAAAAGAGAGAGGCCATGGACGACAACCCATGGAGTAGCCGGGTGATCAGTTCCACTAGGTCCCCTGGATAACTGTTGCACAGGATTTAGGAATGCCTGCAGATGTCTGCTTAACTCCTTGTAAAAAGTGGACAACAGATTTAATAGGTGATCGTCCTCTAGTGACAGGGTGGAAAAAAAATGATTTATCTGCGTTTGCATCAAAGAATTTAACAGCAAAGTGCATTGCTGCTGTTTGAGCTGTGAAAACCGTCAGCCCCTGCATAGGCTCATGTATTATTGGATATGTTGGCTTTATATTAGCTGCAATGAAATTTTTAACCACACAAACAACAAATAAAGTATTCTTGTGCAAAGCTTAGTAATTCTGCTTCTATTAGCTAAAAATTGTAAATAAAGATGTGTTTTTTCCATATTTTCATTTTTTTTTGTTCATGTTTTTTTCGCTAAACAGCTTACTCAATATCATTGCAATATGTTCCCAACAGTAAAGACTTATTTTGAATAACCATATTGCCAGTTCAGTAGTTTTGAAATTAAATTTTGAGCTGGTCAACTGTGAAGTTGTTTTATAGAATTTGTTTTAAGTTTTGAAACAATTAAGTGTTTAGTTAGATTTCAATGCATTTACTCATAATTGCAGCCCCTGGGAAACATGTTATTCAAGTACTCTTAAGAAACTTAAAACCTGCAAATTATTTACTCCTAAGAAGTCAAGAAACATTAACCATTTCTAAAAGATTTATTCCAATTTAAAATTTAATGCATTGGAGGCAAATTTGTGAAGGGTAAGTACAAAGACCTCTCCAAAGATCTTCTATGCCTAGACCTGTAGTGAAAACAATGGGGCATCCTCTACAACTAGTGGCCATTCTATCATCACCAGGGATTCTTTACTATAAGAACAGTGAGACTTCTGAACTCTCTGCCACAGAATTCTTTGATGGCTGATACTTTATACACATTCAAGATTTGATGTTAACAAGGGAATTATTCTGACTGCCATGTTGGGGTTGAGAAGGCATTTTTCCTGTTGCTACTTCCTGATGATGTCACAGGGAGCAACAATCAAAACAAAGATGGAGGCGCCCACACGTCGCCATCTTTTAAAGACAAAGTGTTAATATTCACGACCGGTGCTAGCACTGATTGCGGGTATTAATGTTGGGTGTTTGCTTCAATATGCAGCAAACCCCACCTCTTTATGCGGTTTTCATGAACCCTCTTCATACAGTGGTAGAAGCTCTACTCCATACATGAACGGAGCAGAGTGTGAAAAGGTTAAGTGAGCCTCAATCTACAATGAGAACACCCCAAGACAAAGGCTCCAACATGCTCTGAAACGCGCGCTGGATCACCATCATCACAAAGTTGTTGCCAAAATTGCACACTATAGGTTAAGGTCAAGATCTAATTGAATATTACTTTAGGCTGTCCTTATGTTGGCTTTGTGCAGTACTATTGCATGGTTTAGATTTAACTGGATGTTCTGGTTCAAATGCATAATTGGGGATAACTTCCTTTTTTCAATGTCAGTCATTTTGTACTCATTTTTAAATCTGGACTGTATGATATATGATATCAAATAAAGATTTATACATTTCTATACACAAATAATAGTCTTTACTTTTACCTATGAAAGGAGGCAAAGAAGTATGGGCGGCACGGTGGCTGAGTGAGTAGCCTTGCAGCACTGGGGGACTGGGTTCGAATCCCACCCAGGTCAACATCTGCATAGAGTTTGTATGTTCTCTCCGTGTTTGCCTGGCTTTCCTCCAGGTACTCCGGTTTCCTCCCACACTCAAAAACATACTGTTAGGTTGTTTAGATTGTGAGCTCCATGGGGACAGGCACCAATTTGACATGCTTTGTGCAGCACTGCGTAATCACCGCTATATAAATAAAGGAATTATTATAAATTATTAAGTAGCAGTAAGGAGATAAGAAAAGGTAATTTCATGGAAACTAAAAAAATCCAAGAACATAAAACAATTAATTATGGTATTTATTTTTTACATGAGATCTGGTTGACAAACAGTCCGATTGTGGAGCAGCACAGCGAGTATAATGGATCAAGTCCAGTGGTGGGTGCACGACTTCAACAAACCCGATCTACCAATTTGTAATGTTACATTTGTAATGTTTCAGCTCATCCATAGAGCTTGCTTGATAATGGCTCTATGGATGAACTGAAACGTTGCACCTTATTTTGCCATACGTGAATAAAGATCAACCTTATACTTACTGGAGTGCTGCCTCATTGATTTATTTTGGATATCAGATCGTGTTGACATGTGTTTGGCACATTATAAGCAAGTGTACAGCATACATGTGGATTTATGTAATTATGTAGTGGTGTGATGGAGCCCTTTATAAGCAAACATTTTACACAGTGGGCCACATTTATCAAAAGTAATGTAAACTGCACAATGTGTGGAGTGTGCAGGGTGCGCCAGATTTATCAAAACTGGTGCACAATCTTCATTAATCTGCCGAACCCTGCACTGCTAGGGCAGTGTGGACCAACAATTTTTGGTGCACCTTTAACATAGAGTATGCAACACAATTCTTGGTATATCACACAGCTTTGACAACTCTCTGTTATACTAACGAGCCATGTGCCTGTGTGACCAGGGACAGATCTATCCACTGGAAGTAAACATAGAAGCTTTCTAGAGAATGACAGCTGTCCCATCAAAGTTTGGGCCCAAAGAGTAAGGTAGTTTAATCCATGGTTAAAAGTAAAAAAATCTTTATTAAAGTATTAAAAGTAAAAAATTGTATCCATCATGATCAAGAAAAATAGCCTGCAGGTGATGCGTTTTGAGCCATGAACTCTGGCTCTTATTCATACCTATAAGTGTTGCATATCAATAGCTACATACCATCAGGTATTCACACATATTAGTATGAATAAGAGCCAGAGTTCATGGCTCAAAAAGAATTATCTGCATGCTATTTTTTTACCATAATGTATATCATTTTTAACTTTTAATAATTTAATAAAGATTTGGGGGATTTTAACCATGGATTAAACTATCTTACTCATTGGAGCCAGTGCTGGAAGCCTTTTCTCTTAACTATATGAAACATTCCTGGGATCGGACCAACCATAGCTCAACATGCACAGCCAAATTCAAGGGAACAGACTCTTCACCACATGGTAAGCTGGGTTGCAGAGTCACCTTTTGCTTGGGAAGCTAGAGGGCAAGCATCAGATGACCCTATCTACCATATCTGTGCCTTTTTACAGTACAGAACAACTATCCTGGGGCTGTTAGAAAATCTCACTAAAATCAGGGTTCTAAGTAATAAAGAATGGAGCATCTGACATGACACTCCCAAATATCTTTGAGTTACTCAACACTTCCATGTGGCTTTGGTGGCAATCTCTATGGCAGTGATGGCGAACCTATGGCACTGGTGCCAGAGGTGGCACTCAGAGCCCTTTCTGTGGGCACTCAGGGCATCAGCCCAGGATAGAGTTCATGAAACAGGAACAAATCCATTAAATCTTCCTGCAGTCCTAGGCAACTTATGAGATGCTGCGCTCAGCACTATTTTACAGCAACACTTCATTGACTGTTTGGAACTGCTTGAAAAGTGAGAAGGTGTTGAAACTGCATTATCTTTGGAGGTCCTCATTCTGGACCCACCATTCTTCCTAAACAGAGAGGCCCTGAAGAGAAGCTACAATGATAGTCTGGATTTGCACACCTTGTTTCAACTGTATTGGTGGCCTCGGGCGGCCGATACATGAAAGAAGTGGAAGAACAGGTAGCAATAAGCTACTGCTTAAAATGGCACATTGGCACATCAGGGTAAATAAGTGGATTTTGGTTGTAATTTGGGCACTCGGTCTTTAAAAGGTTCGCCATCACTGCTCTATGGCATACTTTCAATTTCTATGGCATAATTGGCAAATTTGCTGGTGTAAAATGTAGTGAGTCTCTCAATCTATAAATGGAAATCTTTTTTGAAAGCTGAAATCTCAAAATAGAATGGAAGAATAGAATTGGGTTGGTCTACATGATTATACCCAAAAAGCTAGAGATGAACAAGACATTCAAGAGATGTTTAGTTGAAGCTTTACCTGATTTTTCAAAAGACTCCTAATGCATTAAAATCAAATCCATCCAAACTGATGTTTCTCCAATTGTTCAGCAGATTCATAATGTATCTACAATTCAAATAATATATATGCTTATCTCTACTAACAACATTGTATTACATTGAAACATCACATTGCTGTCAAGCAATAGGTTTGTTTTTTTGGTCAACCAATATTTACATTTAAATTTTGTCAAATGTTTTCTTTATCATAGACCTAGAATATAAATTAAAAAGGTTAAAAAAGAAAAACCAAATAATTCAAAATTTTATAATGCTTGAATCAATTGCTTATTGGTCAAAACCAATTTGAAGTAAATTTGAAATAAAATAGAATTTTGCTACAATAATGCATTGCAAGTGGCTGATAAAGAATTTCTGTCTTAAGTACTAACTGGCAGAAATGTTTTTCCTCCTTTGGATTGTTAAGAAAAACAATAAAACAAAACAGGATAATAAATGTCAGATTCTATTACCTGGTTCTCCAGCCAGTTTTTAAGTGAGAGAAACATAATGTAAATGTTGATATAATTAAATAAGATCAAATTACTGCAGTAGAATTACAAGGACAGCTCAATGGATAAAAATAATGCAGCAGTTTAAAAATTCGCTTCTTAAATAAATTGCACTTTTGACCTTTCTGCAACACATTTGAAATGCTGTGCATATTGGCCAAAATGTGTTAACCCCTTAACAACCAGGCCCTTTTTTATTGTATTTTGTGTTTTCATCTTTCACTTTAAAAATCCATAACTTTTTTTATTTTTCCATGTAAAGAGCTGTATGGGGCTTGTTTTCTTTATAACAAATTGCACTTTATAGTGACAATATTTAATATAACATGTCATGTACTGAAAAATGGTGAAAAAAACAAAAAATGCATTTTCAGCATTTTCTTGTGGGCTTGGATTTTACAGCTTTCACTGTGCGCCCCAAATGACATGTTTACTTTATTCTTTGGGTTAGTATGATCACGGGGATATCAAATTTGTATAGGTTTTATAATGTTTTCATACATTTACAAAAATTAAAACTCCTGTACAAAAAGGAAATCCTTTTGCCACCTGGCGCTAACAACTTTTTCATACTTTGGTGTACGGAGCTATGTGTGGTGTCATTTTTTGAGGGGACTTGAAATTTTGTTTCTAATTCTACCATTTTGAGGATTGTATGACCTTTTGATCACTTTTTAATAGAATTTTGTATATTTTGAAAAATGACAAAAAAAAAATTCAACTTTGGCTGCTATTTTACGTTACGGGGTTAAAAAAGGGGAATAATGATTATATTATTATATTTTGATAGATTGGAAATTTTCAGACTTTACGATACCTATCATGTTTATGATTTTTATTGTTTATTTAGATGTATATCAGATCCAGGGAAAGGGGGGTAATTTGAATTTTTTAAAACTTTTTCTTAAATTTATTTTTTACTATTTTTCAGACCACCTAGACTATTGTCTGATTGATACTACCAAATACTGACATACTACACTATAGCAGTATATGGGGATTTTACACATCATCTATACAATCTACAAATCTTACATTGTAATAAATGAGTTGCAATCAGACATCCTTGGGTCTTTGTATGACCCAAGGCTGTCATGGTAACTGATTTCCACCCCCTGCTGCCTTCACAGGGGGCGCCGATCAAATCCAATATGGCGGCACCCATGCGGCACCAGGATTTAAATTCTTCTGGCAGCTTTGCCGGAGGCATATACAGTATTAACTCCCGCGATCGGTGCAAGGGTGTTACTGGTGACTATTTGCTGCAATATGTAGCAAACGCCCAACTTGCATGGAGAGGGCTCAGTCCGTGACCCCTCTCCATACACCCACAGGTACAGATGTCTCACACATCAGCAAAGGGTTAAAGCTCATGCACCAGTTTATTGTCTAACTTTGCACATTCTTTTCAGTGCAAACTGCTTGTACATGTATTTATAAAGTGCACTTTACCCGACGTGTCAGATAATTCTAGACTTAAAGTGGCATTCCAGTGCACAGTCGGACTGTGTATATTATTTGATGCACAGTCGGACTGTGTATATTATTTGATGCACAGTCGGACTGTGTATATTATTTGATGCACAGTCGGACCGTGTGCCCTTCAATCTCCTCTTGACACAACAGATGCTGAGTAATTAGGCACAAAATGGCAAGCTTTTATTTATTTTTGAGTTGTTGAAAAAATATTTTTTACAGGAAGCTAGTCACATAGAGTTCTAATAAAGTTAATTGGGTAACCATAATCATGATTATGTAGGGTTAGTGTAGCACATCTTGATGCTTTCATTATTTTTTACAAAGAATTGACTTCTTAACCCCTTGTTGCACCATGACATTCCAAATCATCATGGTGCATCAGCGAGTGTATGAGGAGGGCTCATAGGCTGAGCTCTCTTCATAAACATAGGGCATTGGGTGCATATTGCAGCAAAAAAAACCACCCTTAACCCCGTGATTGGTGCTGGCACCGGTTGCAGTTATTTACCATTTACCATGCAGTAAAAATATAAAAATGGTTATTTCAAGTAAAAATATAAAAATGGTTATTTCCAGGTGAACCCCATAAGAGAAAATAGCCTCTTTTTTGCCATTTTGCAACACACAAACTTTTTAATAAAAAGTGATCAATTGATCGTACAGTCCCCATAATGGTAGCAATGAAAAATATTTCAATACAATTGACCTATTATTATAGAATAAATATACAGATAATAAATGATGTAAAGCAAACTCCAGCAACTTCCTGTAATATGCTGAAGAGTACATTTTATGGCCTGCATCAATTATTTTAAAACTTTAATTTAAATAGATAAATGGCTGTAATTGGTAATATTAATCATAATTAAAATGCCTCTCTGTTAAAAAAAAAGATGCAGTACATAATAATACCTTATCTATGGACACTTATAGGAAATAGCAGTAACTGGTACATTTCCACTGATTAAGCTATTAAAGCAGCTATAATTAGGTCCATTTATCCTGTCAGAGCATGGCATTTGTAAATATATGTGTTTTACAAATTTTCAGATTTTAAGCATTTAAACTAACACGTTAGCTGTGTGCACTTTCAACTAAAGAAATTGAAGCATATTTTCAAGTAATACACTTTGAAGTCATTTCAGGTCATAAAGCTTCTTATTTTATGTAAAGAAATAGAAAAAACTCAATCGTCAATATAGGATATCAAGATAGTAGTTTAGAGCGGAGTGATGACTAAGAATTAATATATCTGAAACGAGTCACTGGCTTCCTTTTTTTACCATGTACCCATGGCTTTTTAACTTGCTTCATTAAAAGTTAGTTTTTAATGTTTTTCTAAATTACTATGTTGATATCCTATATCAACGCTGGACTTTTTTTCTATTTCTTATGAATCGCTATGTCTTGGAGCGGCCCGACTTTCTTCCTCCGTGCAGTTGATCTTATACATGGCATCGCTTTATCATGTGGAGCAGTACAAACTGTTCTTAATATTTTAATTTATTTTATTTTATGTAAAAGCATATTGTAGGTGTGAATGCAAATAAAATAATAAATGTAATGATTATGTGAACACAATTATTGCCTTGTGAAGGCTGTCTTAGGTCATTGACCTCTGACAAGAATAGACATTATACAGCTCTTTGAATGACAGCTGTAGCTGGACTCTGCAAGGACACTACCCCATCACTAAAGACTATTTATATATTTAGTTGCACATTTGAGCTTTATCATCAGCTTTATGTAAAGGACATATATGGCATCATGGGTTCTCTTATGTCATAAGTCACATGTTTATGTAGATTGTGAGGGGCAGTCCCAGGATATCACTATATATAATAAAGTTTATTTGAATGCTCTGGGGGGGGAAGCTGGATGGAGCACTAAGCAACAACGTATCACCTGTCTCTCTGTCCCTACTCCCTACCCCCACCATCTCCCAGGGGGGGATGACTCTGTTCTCTCTGTATGTCTGTCAGTCTGTCTGTCTCACTATCACACCCATAGAAAACTTGCTGTAAGCCGCTGCAACGACATAGGGAAAAAACTAATGGATAGACTATGTAGAAAAATAGACAACAGTCACAAATTCAAAGATAATGAGGATTTTTATAGCTCATGTGCAAAGATTTAGTTCATGCAATCTATCCAAGTATCTTTCTCAAGTCTACTATGTCATTTCAGAATTTTTTCCAGAATTATGTGCCAATAAGCACATCTCAAATCACAACTGCTTTTTGGGAAGCTGCACCCCTTTCTAGGACGCCATAGAAGAGAAATTAAACTACATAAATGTTTTCCCTTCTTAGCATGCCTAAGTAAATAGTTCTATACCCATACAGCTATTTCTTTCCTCACCTTTGCTTTCAGAAAGACATGTACAGGTATGCATGTCACAAGATTATTAACTAATGCTTTTTACCCCTTAGTTACTACATAAACATTTTTATTGTAAATCTGTTACTTCTATGACTGTGTTATCCTCCTTCTGTAAAGTAAGGCGGTGATACGTGTAATTTTGTTTCATTCTGTATTTGCTAGTCTAAACACTAGTGCATGCCTTTCCCTGCAGCCTTGAATGATTTCTAACACACCCATCTCCTGAAAACTTTTCTCAGGTTCACTAACAGTTAATCTGCTGTGATTGACAGAATATCTCCCCACTATCATTGCTGCCCTAACGATAGAGGGTCATGAGAGAGAACTGATTTGATTATCTCCTGAACAGGGGCCATTCCGCATAACCCGTGATGTTTTTGCTCTCCAAAAAGGCATCCAGGCCTCTCTAGAACCTATACATAGAGTCCGCCATAATAACCTCCTGTAGCATAAAGTTTCATAGTCTAACTGCTCTTACAATAAATAATCCCTGTCTATGGGATGCCCTCTTGTCCTGATTCTAGGTATACCATTCTAGGTATAGAAAGATCTCTGTCAGCCGCTGTTGACATCAGAGTGCGTGCCTGCCACTGCCGGACTGAAGAAGAGAAGACCTGTAAGGGGCTTTGGAAAGGTAAATTTTGATTAAGGAATTGAGCAAACGTGGGCTGTATGACTACAAGGGCAGGGGGCTAATTATATTGGGGGAATGCTGGCTTACTACAGGGGCAAGGGGACTGGCTGACTACAGGGGCAAATGGGCTGGCTAACTACATGGGCAAATGGGCTGGCTAACTGCAGGGGCAAATGGGCTGGCTAACTACAGGGGCAAATGACCTGGCTAACTACAGGGGGCATATGGGCTGACTAACTAAAGGGGGCATATGGGCTGGCTAACTAAAGGTGCAGGAGGCTGGCTAACTACAGGGACATGGGGCTAGCTAACTACAGGGTCAGAGGGCTGATTATATTGGGGGAATGCTGTCTAACTATAGGTGCAGGAGACTGGCTATCTACTGGGGTAGGGGCTAGCTAACTACTCGGGCAGGGGGCTGCTATATACTTGGGCAGGACTCTGTCTATATACTGAGGGAAGGGGCTGGGTGGCTATGTACTAGGGGGGAAGGGGACTGACTATCTATATACAGGCAGTGACCAATGCATTTCCCACCTTAGGCTTATACTTGGATCAATAGATTTTCACCATTTTTTGTGGCAAAATCTTTTTTGCTAAAAACTTGTCCTCTTGATACTTCCCATAATTTTTTCTTACTTTAGCAGCAGCTGCCTGGCGCTGGTCACTAAAATTAAGTATACCATTCACAAATACCCCTAAGTCTTTTCCCTTAAGGTTTTACCAAGTAATTGACTTTTTAGAACATAATTTAATTTTTAGTTTCAATTATCTCTTTAATGTTATACTATCAGCCTTTGTATTTATTACTTTACAGAGCTTAGTATCATCTGCAAATATGGAAACTGTATTTTGTTTTCCCTCTATGAGGTAATTAATAAAAATATTAAAAAGGGGGCCCAGGGGGGCATGTCCTGCAGCCATGCTGAACGGACGTGTGTAAGATCAGCTCCGTCCCGGGCCGACAGCATTAGGGGATAAAACCCTCCATTCTTTATGGGGAGAACCGACCAGAGGAGATCCGGAAAGCCCCCAGGCACGGAGGTACCCCCGATACCGATCTCCACATATGTTTACCCCCTCCGGAGCCATTCTCCGACACCTACACCGGCAGGCCCTAGGCCCGCGCCACATGGAGGTCCGCGGCACCCAGTGGACAACACACCGCGCAAGGGAGCACGAACCTACTGCCACGATCCCCGTGAGTTCCGCTCCAGACCCAAGCAGCCCAGTCTGACAGGGCGCGCAGAGTGCCCGCTACAGTGGAACACTGCCAGAAGAAACTCCCAGAGCCAGCTCACTCCCCCTCCACGGCGCCATCTTACAAAGCGCAGCTCTGTGCCGGAGATCAAAACCGGGAGATGCACCCCACAGGGAAAACCTCCACAGCCGACTCGGGGTCCCCACAGACAGGGAAACCCGACGCTGGGCTCAACCGAAGCCCACCTGCCAAAAAGCCTCTGCTGGGCTCATCACCCTCCACGGGCTCTTCACAGCTCTCTCCCCATAAACCCCCAGTCTCAGGCTCACAACCTGCCCCTCATAAGAAAGCAGGAATGAATGCCATGGACTGCGACACCCAGGTCCCATTGGAAGGAGTTACGGGTACAGACTCCAGCCCTCAGAATGCTCTCCCACCTCCAGAAGAAGCGGTGATCCTACTTAGAGGGCATCCGGAGTTACAAGCTCTACTGTCCCTTCTACCCTCAAAGAGGGATATGGAAGAGCTTGCGTCTGATCTCAAAGGAGTCTGGCGGCAGGAGCTGCAACAGGTCCAAGATGAAGTCCACACACTTCAGACTAGAATGGATGACATGGAAACATTCCGTTCAGAGGTTTCCTCATCACTCCAAGATATGCAATCCAGATTAAAAGCTCAAGCCTCTCATCAACGTCTGCTCACAGTCCATCTAGACGACTTGGAAAATAGAAGTCGCAGAAATAACATACGGGTAAGAGGGTTGCCAGAGGCGACGCATCAGAATGATCTGATTCCAACTTTGACGGGCATCTTCAACATTTTCCTGGGCCGCCCAGCTGACTCTGCTATTGAATTTGACCGTGCCGATCGCGCCCTCAGGGCGAAGAGCTCAGACCCCTCAAAACCCAGAGACATTATTTGCCGTGTCCATCACTACACTTTGAAAGATCAAATCATGCAGAAAGCAAGAACCAAAAGGGTGTTGGATTTTGACGGGGCCCAGATAACACTCTTCCCAGACCTCTCATGTCGCACACTCCGACAACGGGCAATGCTTCTCCCACTTCTCATGACCCTGTAACGCAAGAATATACAATACCGCTGGGGCTTCCCGTTTGCCTTACATGCTAAAGTAGGCAATAGCCAAGAATCTCTCAATCGCCCAGAGGACCTACTTGCCTTTCTACGAGCTGTAGATCTTCCCCCAATGTCCCTCCCAGACTGGGAAGCCCCCATCCTGGAACCTTCCCTACCTCCGCGGCAATCTTCTCCTGTCTGGAATATATCCAGTGATGTCCACCCGAGATCTCCCCGCCAACAACGTTCAAGACAAAGAAGAAGGAACTCACCAGACCACACACAAGAGGACTGACCACCAAGGTCACCTTTGATCTCCCACCCATCTCCCTTGGAGTGGTAATATAATATAATCTCCTACTATCATATATGTTATATTTAGGATTTAATATCTGATCTTACCTTAAGGAGTTGGGAGTCGAGACAAGCCGAATACCCTTATGTAGCGTACTTCATCTTCCTGTACCTTACATATTGGACGCAAACCCCAAGTTTGCACACTGCTCGGCCTCCCTCCCTTCCTACACCTCCATCTGGTCGGACCCCCGATATCATTAAATTCCACCCCACATATCTATTTACCATGTTGCTTTGTAAGGCCCTTGACGGTCTTTCTAATGTTTCTTTTTCTGTGTTTTTTAGTACATTTATACTGCTTTGATCCTAACAGGTTCATTTGGTTTTGGACCCTGCTGGTCAAAACCCCCCATAGGTTTGACTGAGGTAAAACACCTTGGTCTCTCAGTGCCTTATTGCATAACCTTTCTCTAAACCCTACCCGGCCGCCCTTTCAGGCCCGGTTATTAATTTCCGATCCCTGCTTGCCCCCCCTGTACATTCCTTCATCTCATACCCTAACCCCCCTCCTCCTGTGCAAGACAGCCCACTCTTAGGTACTTTCTGAGACATATCCACCCGTTATACTGATGGCTCATCTCCTTAACATAGCATCCTTCAATGCGAAGGGGATGAATGTCCCAGAGAAACGCTCCCAAGTCTTATACTCCTTCCACAAACAAAAAACTCACATACTATGTGTTCAAGTAACACATTTAAAAACGGACCACACACCCCTTAACACTAACCGTTATTACCCCACAGCTATCCACAGCACAAACTCACAGGGTAAATCCAAAGGAGTCTCCATCTACATACATAAATCTGCTCCATGTAAGATAATTGAGACCCTAGTCGACCCAGAGGCTAGGTTTCTATTCCTCAAATGTGAAATTCAAGGCGCCTTATATACCGTAGCAAATGTATATGCTCCTAACATAGATCAATCGTCATTTGTTCTGAGGGTATTGGACGATCTCTGCGAATTCTCCAGAGGCTCGCTAATTCTGTGCGGAGACCTCAATCTAACTCTCAACCCACTCATCGACTCTTCAACGTCCAGATCTTCCATCTCCTTCAGACAAATCAACAAAGTTAGGAGAGCACTTCGAGATATGTAATTGTGTGATGTGTGGAGGTTGCAACATCCAGACACAAGGGAGTATTCCTTTTTCTCTCCGGTGCATGGATCCTACAGTAGGATCAACTGTATCCTCCTGCAACCAGAACTCCTTTCAGTAGCTCATGGTTCCTCTGTGGGATCCATGTACCAATCTGACCACGCACCTGTCTCTTGTTCCCTGTCCCTCTTCAAACCGCACAAGAAACAATCCAGCTGGAGGCTTAACAAGTCCCTGCTGAAAGATGCTCTCTGCTTAACTGAGGTGAGACAGGCGACACGGGACTTTCTTAATTCCCAAGGTCTGCAATCCACAACCCCACCACTCAAATGGGAGGCCTTAAAAAACCTGCTTAGAGGAGTTATAATCAGACATGGAGCCAGGCTTAAAAGGGAGGCAGGCGCCAAACTGTCTAACCTCCTTTCAACTCTTAGTAAACTAGAGTTGCAACACAAATGAACGCTCCAACTGGCAACGTTAAGAGAATTAACAGTAGTTAGGCATGAAATTAACTCTATCCTAGAAGCCAAGAAGCAAACGATCCGCCAATTGTGCTCACGCTCGTTTTACGAGTGGAGCAACAAACCAGGCAGACTTCTAGCTAGAGCCCTCAAAGACAAAAAGGCTTCAACGTATATTTTAGCGATCAAAAACTCTGCAGGCACACAGGTCCATACAACAGAAGACATTGCAGAAGCCTTCACTTCCTATTATCAGTCTCTCTATAACCTTCCTCCGCCTTCAACCGCATTCCCAACCCCAGTTCCCACACAATCACTACCCGAATATATTAACCCCTTCCCGCCACGGCCCTTTTTCGATTTTGCGTTTTCATTTTTCACTCCCCACATTCAAAAATCTGTAACTTTTTTATTTTTCCATGTACAGAGCTGTGTGATGGCTTATTTTCTGCGTAACAGCTGTGGGTGGTGTCATTTTTTGCGGATTTTGATGACGTTTACAATGTTATCATTTTCAGGACTGTACGACCTTTTGATAATTTTTTATAGAATTAAAAAAAAAAATTTAAATGGCAAAAAAGTGCCATTTTTGACTTTGGGCGCGATTTTCCGTTACGGGGTTAAACGCAGTGAAAAACCGTTATCATATTTTGATAGATCGGGCATTTTCGGACGCGGCAATACCTAATGTGTTTATGATTTTTACTGTTTATTTATATTTATATCAATTCTAGGGAAAGGGGGGGTGATTTGAATTTTTAGGTTTTTTTATTATAATTTTTTTATTTTAACTTTTTTTTTATCTTTATTTTTACTATTTTTCAGACTCCCTAGGGTACTTTAACCCTAGGTTGTCTGATCGATCCTATCATATACTGCCATACTACAGTATGGCAGTATATGGGGATTTTACTACTCATACATTACCATGTGCTGACAGGGGTAAGGGGTTAAGGCAACTGCACTCCTGACACTGTCCCCTACGGATAGCTCCGCTCTAGAGGCCCCCTTTACTACGGAAGAGCTGGCACATGTTATTAAACACCTCCCCTCAGGCAAAAGCCCAGGCCCGGATGGATATACAGCCCCGTTTTACAAATTGTTACAAGACACCATTGCACCATGCCTACTCAAAGCATTTAACTCAATATCTAGCACTGTTTCCTTCCCTCCACCTCTGCTTAGGCTCATATCACGGTTATACCTAAAGAAGGTAAGGACTCTCAGCTGTGCCCCAGCTGTAGGCCTATATCACTCATCAATGTAGACGCAAAGATTTATGCCAAACTTATTGCAAATTGTCTGGCACTGCTCCTGGGATCCCTAGTCCGCCCGGACCAGGTTGTATTTATCCCCTTTAGGGAAGCTAGGGATAACACACTAAAAACCTTCTCCCTCATAAGTTACGCTAAGAAAGCCAACATTCCCGCATTGTTACTTTCCCTTGACGCAGAGAAGGCTTTTGACCAGGTAGACTGGGGATTCCTCAAGGCCACTCTGTTGAAACTAGGTCTAGGCCCTAAATCGTATCAAAGCTCTGTACGACCACCCGCAGGCCCAAGTAAGGGTAAATGGCACCTTATCAACAATGGGGCACCATCAACAATGGGACAAGGCAGGGATGCCCGCTCTCCCCTCTCCTCTATGCACTAGTCATAGAACATCTTCTTATCGCAATCCGATCTAACCCGGGTATAGAGGGTATCCGAGTCGGGGACAGACAACACAAGTGTTCGGCGTCTGCAGATGACGTCACAAACCCATCTTCCTCCATCCCCCACATTATGACCACACTCTCAACCTTTGGACATTTTACCAACCATAAAATAAACATGTCAAAATCAGTAGCAATGAGTATAGGACTACAAGAAGCCCTTGTAAAATCAATCAAAGATCAGTTTCCCTTTACCTGGCAGACCGAAGCCATTACCTAAATGGGCACAGCGATCCCTGTGGATCTTGATCATATTTTCCCCCTTAATTATGGCAAATTCCTCCGCACTCTCCAAGTAGATCTCTCCAAATGGAAATCCAAAAAAATATCTTGGATAGGTAGACTAAATTGTCTAAAGATGACTGTCCTCCCTCGGTTGCTATTTCTCTACCAAACCATCCCTCTGACACTCAAGTCCTCTTTCTTCAATAATTTATCTAGTATTCTGAGTAGTTTCCTTTGGTCTTCCTCCCCCCCGAGAATAGCGAAAAACACGCTTTTCCGTCGGAAGCTGCAGGGTGGCCTTGGGCTCCCCGACTGTAAAGGATACTATTATGCCACAGTCTATGCTCTTATATGGACATGTACCACACAAGAAAGAGAAACTATGGATCAGAATAGAACAAGCCCAAACAACCCAACTCAACTCAATCCCTCCCTTGGATAAACACCTACACTACCCACGAGCACCACCTCGCGAAAATGCGTACGTCACGGAACAGATCTAAGAACCCTTAACAAACTCCCAAGGACTATCGTATCGTCTTTTTGACTGCAATGGTCCTCTCACAACGGTCACTGACAATCCGGAGTTCCCGCCAGAGAATCTACTGCTTTTCTTGAACCTTAAGGTCAGACACCCACTTCTTTTTTAAAACTACTGAAAGACAGGTATCTCCCTCTTAGAAGATCTACTCCACAAACAACAACTAACCAGTCGCTACAAATGGAAATACACCCAATTGAAACACTATTAAATCCAGTATGCAAATTCATAGAGGGCAACCCCCTTTGAACAGATGTGCATAGCTCCAGCCCCCACCCTTAAGACCAATCTCCGCAATATATGCACTATCTTGAACAAAAGGGCCCGATGATGACCTCCATACATAGAAGCGTGGCACAGGAAACGGACCACGACTTATAGTACAGAGGACTGGGAAAAATCCTATGCCACAAACTCTCCATCTCCAACAGGGCTCAGGAGACTAACTACAAAATTATCTCAAGATGGTACTGGGTTCCGAACTGACTCAATCCATCAATCCTGTAAAGCCGAGTGTTGGAGATGTAGACAGGCACCTGGCACCATGACACACATTTGGTGGGAATGTCCAATTCTTCAACCCTTCTGGCAGATGGTGATTAGACTGATCCTCAAGGTCACAGGTTTCAATCTACAAAACGAGCCGTCCCATCTGCTCTTCTCCATGATCCCCTCCAAATCCCGCACCACCAAACGTCCTTTTTGGGTTTTCCCCTCATTGCAGCACGGGCCCTGATCCCCAGGCTATGGAAGTCTGGGCGAATCCCTACAACAACTGACCTCCTACAGGAGATACTGTCGATCCAGAGGATGGAGGAGCTTACTGCTGACTCCCATCTCACAGTTGAGAAATACCTCCATACCTGGGGACCATGGCTAGACTTTCACTGCTCCCCTAAATTCTCCGCCTTTCAGTGAGAGGAGATCCTAACCCCTAAGGGGTCATAATGTGGACACACCACACCTGGCTGTCTTGCACCTCCCTTCCATCGTTCCCAGCCTCTGCTCCCCCCCCATCTAGTGTTCCCTATGCCCCACCTAGTTTATAAAAACTGTTACTTTGTTTCTGTTTCGCAAAGACATATGTTGAATCGACTCGCACAGCGGTTTAAATAAGTTAATACATTTATCCCCACCCTCATGCAAAAACTTCCCATTCAGAGGAGATGATATACCCCTCTTTGATGTTGTCCATTGACTCCTGACACTCAGTTTCTAAGTAAACATTTGGTGACCTTCACATAATCTTGTTATGGTTTTATGCTGTTGTAAAACTTTTCAATAAAAACCGTTTAATGATAAAAAAAGGGGGCCCAATACTGACCCCTGCAGTACTCTTCTGGTGACTTTGACCCAATATGAAAATGTGCCATTAATGACGAGCCTCTGTTTTCTATAACTAACCCAATTTATAACCCGAATACACAGATTTTCCCCTAATCCCAGCAGTCTCATTTTAAGTACCAACTGCATGTTTATATATAAACCATCTCCTAGCACAGTATAGCATAGCACATTAACTACTTGTGTAAATTCATGCTGTCTTATGACTGCATGTTTTTACCCATACCATTTTTTGCATAGTTACAGTAACTGTGTGTGTATATACTCACCAGCCACTTTATTAGGTACACCTGTCCAACTGCTCGTTAACACTTAATTTCTAATCAGCCATCACATGGCGGCAACTCAGTCATTTAGGCATGTAGACATGGTCAAGACAATCTCCTGCATTCAAACTGAGCATCAGTATGGGAAGAAAGGTGATTTGAGTGCCTTTGAGAACGTGGCATGGTTGTTGGTGCCAATATGGTTGCTGGTCTGAGTATTTCAGAAACTGCTGCTATCTACTGGGATTTTCACTGCACAACCATCTCTAGGGTTTACAAGAGATGGTCCGAAAAAGAAAAGTCATCCAGTGAGTGGCAGTTCTGTGGGCGGAAATGCCTTGTTGATGCCAGAGATCAGAGGAGATGGGCAGACTGGTTAGAGCTGATAGAAGCAACAGTGACTCAAATCGCCACCCTTACAACCAAGGTAGGCAGAAGAGCATCTCTGAAAGCACAGTACATCGAACTTTAGGCAGATGGCCACAGCAGAAACCACAACCGGTGCACTCTTTTCAGCTAAGAACAGGAAACTGAGGCACGATTGCACAAGCTCATCGAAATTGACAGTAGAAGATTGGAAAAACTTGCCTTTTCTGATGAGTCTCCGATTTTCTGCTGGCAACATTCAGATGGTAGGGTCAGAATTTGGCGTCACAACATGAAAGCATGGATCACTCCTGTCTTGTATCAACGGTTCAGGCTGGTGGTGGTGGTGTCATGGTGTGGGGAATATTTTCTTGGCTCTCTTGGCCCCTTTGGTACCAATTGAGCATCGTGGCAACGCCACAGCCTACTTGAGTATTGTTGCTGACCATGTCCAGTGCCTTTATGACCACAATTGTACCCCACATCTGAGGCTACTTTCACAGGATAATGCGCCATGTCATAAAGCTGGAATCATCTCAGACTGGTTTCTTGAACATGACAATGAGTTCACTGTACTCAAATGGCCTCCACAGTCACCAGATCTCAATCCAATAGAGCATCTTTGGGATTTGGTGGAACGGAGACTTGCATCATGGATGTGCAGCCGACAAATCTGCGGCAACTGTGTGATGCCATCATGTCAATATGGACCAAAATCTCTGAGGAATTCTTCCAGCACCTTGTTGAATCAATGCCACGAAGAATTGAGGCAGTTCTGAAGGCAAAAGGGGGTCCAACCCGTTACTAGCATGGTGTACCTAATAAAGTGGCCGGTGAGTGTATAACCATAGCATCTTCTAGTGTAGTGACAGAAATTATGTGTGTACACCTATATTGCCTTATAGTGTAGTAACAGTGATGTGGTGGTCACAATAGTATCAAAGACTTAGGGGTCTATCTGTAATTTGTCAGTCAATGATAAAAAATGACTCAATATGTCTGCAACAATTTAGTAAAATACAAATATTAATCAAATTAAAATAAATTGGGATATCTTTTAATTGCTGTTTTAAAATTACAAAATGTATGTACATAAAACATACAAAAACTTATATTTATATTGAACATATATTTAACTAATGCCTTCTTATAGTTACTAAAATAAAAGGTTTACAAAATTTTACCATTACCTATTTGAAGTGGTTATTATTAAAATAATAAGTTGGTAGTTAGTAAAATATGCTGTCTTTTATGGGAAATTGTGCCAGATTTAAAGAAGGCTGAATCATGCATCTGATTTATTGCCTGTCTTCTATGAGGGCATAAAAGCAATCAGATATCAATTTAAAACTACTCTAAGGTCAATGAAGCTTGAAGCTCTGTATCATTGTCAGCTGAAAAATGGACAGAATGTAGAGTTTTGTTGGGCAGGGCTTTGAATTGTTCGCAAACATTGATTTTTGTCAAATAACTTACAGTAATTCATGATACCTAGCAGTTACCTTTGGCTATTACTGTATATATTATGTTTCTTTTATAAAAATAAACGGTGGATTCTTATCTAGTGGTAGTACATTGTTTAACTATAGAAATGATAGTGTTGAAAGGGCCATGTTTTTAATAATAGAACAATATCAGTATTTTGCAAACTTCATTTATGCCTAAATCTTAATGGAGACCCTTATATATTAATATTAGAAAGTTATTATTAATATAATACATATAGGCAAAAGCAATAAATGCTACTTAGAATTTGTCTGCTGTACTGAACATTACATCTCTTAGGGAAAATTTGTATTAATGTATTTGCACATAGAATATGCATAAAGTACACAATTTGAAATGTCACATCTCATTTTAGGCCATATTACCAACACACCCAGTACACCCAAGGAGGTGCCATTTGGCAAAAAGGTATCAACGTAAAGGAAATCTACCATTTGTTTTTATGCATTGTGAACCAAGCATACCATGAGTATACTGTAGCTACACTGATGCATAAACATATCTTGCTCCTAAACCAAGTAGTTTTGCACAAAAAACAATTATACAATTCAGGACCTTGGGAAAGATGGGTGCCATACATAGAAGAGCTGCCTGAACTGTCTAGACAGGACTAATCAACCTGAGCTGGATTACTCATACACAGCAGCTGGATGATGGTGCAGAGATTGATTACTTCTGCCTGTCAGGGACAACACAGTGATCATGTTTTCTCGGCTTATGATGGGCAGGACAAGGCTGAAGCAGTGCATAATTAGAGTAAGAGGAGCACCAGGGCAGCCAAAAGAGCATCAGAGCCTCATCATCATAATTTTAGAATTGTTTTTTCAGCAAAACCACTCAGCTCAGGGATTAAACAAGACATGTTTCAGAATCATTATAGCTACAGTATTCTCAAGGTATCTTTGGTTCATAATGTCTAAAAGCAAATGGAAGATTTCCTTTAAACTCAATCTGAAATATTTTTCATAGTTTTAAATTGAAATAAAATTTATAGGGCAACTAAACAGTGGTTTAACCCTTCAATGTTTTGTTCTTAGAGACTAAGCTAGATGTTATCTTACTAACCTTCCAAAACATATCTTCAAAACATTTCTTTTGCATGTTTTTTTATTAATTAATATTAATTTACTTACAACAAGGGAGGATTGAATTTTGCGAATTTATTTTTCTGTTCCATTCTATTCTATTACACTGTGTGAGATCACTTTTGAATACTATATTTTTAGCATAAATTAATAATAATAATAGTATTGTCAGAGCTATCAACCTAGGAAAAGTAGCTGGGATTGCCCTTGTTAGGGCTAGAGTCTAGCTATAAGGGTTTTAGTCTTTGTTTCAGTCTTTGTTATATTAGATCAGTTATTAAATTTATCTTTAATTTGCAACTTTTCTGCACTGCATCTATCCCTATTTTGCACCTAAAACGTCACCTGCTCTGAGCAGGTGCTCTTTAAAAAAAAACCTCCATTTTCATTACTAGAAACACAGGTCAATGCCTCAAAAATTGCAAATTAACTCTATGAAACATGAAAAAATACTTCTGAACAGTTTTAAAATGTTAAATTTCATCTCGTTCATAGTGGAATAATTTGTGACAATTTAGGCGCAAACGAATTGGGCATGTGACATTGCAAAACACATTTAATAAGGCAAAATAACAACTAACATAAATTACAAGACAATAAAAGGAACAAACCAGGCACAGAAAAGGCAAACCTTAGACACACTATGATTAATGTCCCACTATAAGTAAAAGTTATGTTTTGAAATGTTATCACTTTAGCTTTGTTTGTTATTGGGTCAAGTGATTTTGGAATTTTTGATATTGATGGTAATGTTTTTATGTTTTCCACATTTTGTAACTTTAATCTCTCAAAAAGCTATAAATGAATTCTTTAGCGTGTTACAAAAAAAACAAACACCATAAAAAGTTTTGGCCTTTAAACCACTTTGTATGAAAATTCACTAAAAATGGCAAATCATTAAAGCCTTTTCAAGACTTGTGATCAAGGGGTTAAAATAGTCCTTTGTCCTATTTTTTTTGGTCTGAGTCTGTAAGATTATACTCATGATAGTAATCTGATTGAGGAAACTGGTTCAAATATACTATTGTGGCTAAGGAATGAGTTTTAGATTATTGTGTGTCAAAATCTGTGACATACTATATATGGATTTTGTTTATATCTTTGCTAAATAAACACTAAAAATATCAGATTTTTCCTCACACTTGACACTTTGAAATGTGTCTTGGCAAGTGGTTATGGCTTAACAAAAAGTTGGTTATATAGTAGGCTAAAATGCTAACAGACCAAAGGGATACAAAAAGAAGCATATTATTGTTTTAGGAGATATTGAAATCTAACTCAAGTTGTAAAAAGTCACTTTAAGGCTAAATGTGAGGCTATCCTTGAAAGCATTTAATAAGTTATAGTTTTCTAATGTTGTAAACCTAAATTTCAACTTAGTAAATCTATCTTAAAAAATCATCTGATCCATCATTCTATTAGAAGATTTATATCTGAACAGAATCTTGATAGAATCTCTAGAGACCTATTATGGATAGCTCAAAGGTGAGCAAAGCTTTTTAATAATGTATGTCTCCTTTTTTATGTCTTGTTTTCTTACTCCCATGTTTATATCCCCTATAGCCTGAAAAGAAACAATAGATAAATAACCTCTGTCAATCAATCATACTATACATTTTTATTACAGTTTATAGTTCCCCATGCCACAGCTGTAATAGAGACATTGCAGCACTCACACAATTTATTTCACAGAGATCCAAGAAAATAGTCAAAACTTTGCCACAGGCAATTTCAAGTAGAAAACAATGAAATTATTGTTTATATTGATATAAACACATGTTTGTGTAAATACTCATGGGGCCTTTTCTGTCATACATTGTTTTATTGTAGATCAAAAATCATTGACCTCATTCACTTAAAAAGTAGTAGAACATTTTATTTATATTGTTATAGTCCAGATTTCTATTTAGGCATGCCTAGGATTCACTCAACCTTGCATTTGGGAAGTCATAAGTCATAATAACATTATTGTCAAAATTATGCTCTCACAAATTTTACAATTTAGAGATGTTGTAATGCTGCTGTAAGGGAATGAGCACAAATGCAAAGGTAGAGCAAAAATGGACAGTGAGCTCCATAGCTAGACCCCACAGAGGCTGGGGGTGGGGTAGGTAACAACTGGTCGAAATTCCTTTCTTGCAACAAAGTGAAGCAAAAAGGCAAAAAGGCTTAGCATAAGGGTTTAGGTACAGCATAGGTTACTACTTTCTTGATGGGTATGGTAAAAATGTTTGTGCTTCTTCAATTGTGTTGCCAATGCTTCAGATGTCATATGGATTTACAAGTCTGTGACTGAGTTTGTATTCTTGTTTAGCTTTTGATAAAATAAATGCATGTATAATCTAAAAAAAAAACTTAATTAAGAAGCCAGGAGTGGAATAAGGCAAATTTCATACTAGTGCCAAACAGAATTCAAACTAAACAGAATAACATTCAGCAGTGCATCTTCTGTCATACTTTATGGGCAGAGGATGGCGCTGAAGCACAAACTGGTAAAAATGTTACAGATATTATCTATTCCCCGTGCCTTATACAAAAGAAAGGTTTGAAATAAAGTCTGTGAAAACCATTCAAGGACTTTTTATGTCATTAAAAGTCTCTTTAACATTTTGTTTTCCAGTATTAACGATTGACTATTAATATGTAAGATTTATTAGACATTATGTCATTGACTTTTAAGATGTGCATACATATTTATGAACAAAATGAGATGTATTTGTTTCTTCATGATTATGCTCAATGTACTTTGGTGCTTTTAAGTATACTTCATCATTATTTATTGCATAACTCCATTGATTTAATTTTAAATTTATTAGAAAACAAATATGAGGTTAATGTACATACTGTGCTGCATTGATAGGTACAATATTTTCATAAAATGAGTATAAATAAGATATGATTTAGTTGAGTTTAACAAATTCAAGTTGGTATTTATCATATCAATCAACATTATTTTAAAGCACTCACATCTTTTAAAGCACTCACATCTTTTAAAGCACTCACATCTTTTAAAGCACTCACAGTCTCCTTCAGCTTTCTCCTCTGCCTATCTTTACCACAGGAAGCTGTTGCAATCACAGCTAAAGGGTTCCTCTGCTGGGTGGAGACATTTAGCTCTGTCGACGGAGCTAGTTGAAGAGGGCAAAGAAAAGCAGTGATACTTGGTCTATGCCATTGCCAAAGCTCTGGAAATGTATCTTTTGTGTAGAGGCCCAGCTATGACACCATGTATAGAGGGTGTTCAGCTTTTGCTGTATTACTGTTGAGCCTCTGTACAGCATCAGAGATAGTGGAGAGCAGGGCCATACTGCTGGAAAAACACACCCACATGTTTTCATAGCATATAGCAGATAACCACAGTTTTTAAAGTTGTTAATTTTGATTAAAATTGCATGTCTCCTTAGTGTTATTGATCCCCTGCACCTTAATATTTGTGCACTGCAGTGTCATCTTCCTACTAAGCCTCACCACAGGTGATCAGAATAAGCTCCCTCTCTCACACGGATGTGTAATGGAAGAACCATTAAAGTTTATAGGGAATGTAAAGTGAACAGAAAACTTACTGTTCACCTTCCATTTTCAGTTTCCGTTTCAATTGTCTAAAACACATAGGGGGTCATTTATCTTTTTTTTGGCTAGTTTTTGCATGCCTTTTTTCCATCTGCTACTTTAATTTATCAATCTCACTTTTTCTTTATGTTAACCCCTTACCACCGAAGCCACTTTTCACCTTCCTGACACGGCCCATTTTTTTAACATATCCAAGTGATTTTGAAATTGTTTTCTCATGACACTTTGTACTTCATCTTAGTTGAAAACTTTTTGTGGTATGTTTTGTGTTTATTTATGAGAAAATCAGATATTTGGTGAAAATGTGGAAACATTCTCGATTTTCAAAATTCAAAATGTTCTACTTTTTCCACACAAAGTCATAACAGCATATTTGGAAAGTTAAAGTCTACCATTATCACTATGGTCCCCTCCTGTGCAGCCCGCTCCATCTGTTTATATAGGTGACCCTCTATTTCATCAGAGATGTTAGGGGTTCTATAAATAACACCAAAAATAATTTTCTTAAAGCTCTCTTGGCTTTGAATTTCAACCCACAAAGTTTCAGCCTCCTCACACATTTCTGAGACCACTGACTCATTCACAATCGCTTTTAAGTCTCTTCTGACATACAGACATACACCACCTCCTCTCCTATTTGCCCTGTCTTTCCAAAAGAGTGTAAAAACTTGAATATTAACACTCCATTCATGCGATGCACTGAGCCATGGCTCTGGTACACCAACAACATCTAACTGTTCCTCTAATACCAGAGCCTCAAGCTCACCCATTTTGCCTGTGAAACTTTTGTGAACATACACTTTAATTTTCCACAGTTATTTATCTGATTTAAAGTAATTTTACCAGAACATATATCCTCACCACCGTTCTGTAACTTGTGGATCTCGTTATCCACTGCATTAGTCCCCCATACACCGATCACCTCACCACCCACCAAAATAACCTACCCCTTTAGTGTCTTCCTCCTCTTCCTCCCCCGATCCTAGTTTAAATACTCCGCAACCCCTACTAGGATCTTCTCCCCCAGCACAGCATCCCCCCTTCCATTTAGGGGCAAGTTATCTGTGGAAAACAGCTTGTACCCCAATGAAAAGTCATCCCAGTGCTCTGGGAACCAAAACCCTCTGCTCTACACCAGGATCTGAGCCATGCATTTAACTCCCTGAACTCTATGTAGCGCATATATATATGTATATATATATTCAATAAAGGAAAAAATCAGCACTGTAGCCCAAATAAGTTAAAACTGTGCAACCGTGACCAAAGGTACATCGACATAAAAGAAAAAGAAAGTAGTTGGGCTCCAGGATTAAAAGTGAAAACATTTTAAAAAGAAAAATAATTAAAAGAGCGAAATAGATCCCTTTTAAGTATGTATTTGTATTATATATGTATACTTATATATATAAATATATTATATGTATTTTTTATAATATATATTTGATTAAAAGTATAAAAGATTATTCCACAAATAACTAATAATAAATAATGACATTACATTACAAACACATTTATTTAAAAGGCATTAATTATTCACTTGTTTCATTAAAAAATGCTTTAGACCTAGCCAGGCCTGGTATCTAAGGAGGTTATTGTGTAAATGCATGTATGAATGTAAATATTTAATCTATTCTTTCTTGAAAACTACTGAAAAAATATTTGGTGAAGATCTATTTTATTGCGTTAGCATTATTTTAAGAAACAAAAGTGATTTATGTGCTTGACACATTGATTGTAATTACCAAGAGAAATATTTGATTTTATGTTTCTTTCTCTAACATAAACACCAACCTAACTTACCAAGACCCAAGAATTAGAACTGACACAAAAACGTCAAATGATGATAAATGTGTAATTGACTACAAAACTGTATGTTAATGAAAGCATCAATCTCCCTTAAAATTGTCTTACTCTTGTGGTAGTTAGATGAGGTTTGCATATTGCTCAGGCTAATAAGTTTTACTGGTAGCCTTGATCAAGCAATTTAAATTTTTATAGAGTCAGTTGCTACTGTCTTCTGCTTTAGCTCTGTACTACATAATGAGCACCAGAGATTTTATAGATTTTAGAAATCTGAGTATTTGAATCAGATTTTTGTTATCTTCTCATACTTTGGCAGAAAGACATGTGTTTTATATAGTGTTTTTATTCCTGACCTTGCTGCAGTAACAAACAAAAGAAATATAAAGAGGTATATTCCTTTAAATTAAGTAATTGTATCTTTGTCCCAGAATAATGTTTAATTATTTCAGGTAAACCATAGAGCAGTTTTTACCATAAATTATCCAGTCATAATACATTTTGGGGGACATTTATCTTTTTTTTTGGCACTCAAGCCCTGAAATGATCCAATTACTTGAGAACCTCCAGTAATTATTTCCCTCTCCACGCTAAGTGAACTACATCTTTTTCTGTAATAGTGGTCAAATACTGAATAGTATTTTTATATCAAAAATAAATATGAATCAAATGCAATATATACAATATTGATACTCAACATACTCTCAGAAGTTTAAAAAATCTATGTTTTTAATTAGAAAAATTGAACATGGAAGGTTTTAAAATTAGTTAAATATAAACTCAGATGAGCATCAACACATGACATATTACATTGTAATTGTTTATAGTAAATTAAAATGGAAATTCATGAAAGAAGAAATTTATATTTTGGTCCTCTCTTCTTTACACTGTATATTTTTCAGTTCATTATAGTTTTAACCCCTTACCAACGCATGCCGTAATAGTATGGCGCAGGTCGGTAGTGGGTACATGGAGAGGGCTCACGGGCTGAGCCCTCTCCATAGCTGGTAAGTCTTTGCTGCATAGTGCAGAAAAGACTTACCGGTAACACCCGCAATTGGTGCTAGCACCAATTGTGGGGGTTATCCCGACGATTGAAGCCAGCAAAGCTGCTGACGCCTTCAAAAAGATGGCGGCCATTTTGGTGACGATTGTCGCTCCCCATGGAGTCATTGGGGAACGGTGATTGGTCGCCATGACAACCTTCGGTCTTCTGAAGACCCGAGGCTGTTTAGTTTTAACCCAATCATTACAATGTGCAATTTCCAAAAATGCCCTATCTATCAAAATATAGCAATGCTTTTTCACTGTGTTTTACCCCATAACTGAAAAATAGCGCTCACAGTCAAAAATGCCACTTTTTTGCCATTTTTAAAAATATAAAAAATAAAATGCAAATCAATAAAAAGTGATCAAAAGGTCGTACAGTCCTAAAAATGGTAGCAATGAAAACATCATCAAAAGTCACAAATATTGAACCCACCCATAGCTCCGTATACCGACGTATGAAAAAGTTATTAGCACCAGAAGATTGCAAACTCCAAATATTTTTTTTTTTACAGGTTTTAATTTTTGTAATTGTATGAACACATTATAAAAACTCTGCAAATTTGGAATCACTGTGATCGTACCAACCCAAAGAAACAAGTAGACATGTCATTTTGGGCGCACAGTGAAATCCATAAAATCCAAGCCCACAAGAAAACAGCGCAAATGCGCAAAACCAGGCGATTTCTCGGTTTTTTTTTCATCCATGCCTTTCACAAGCTATAACTTTTTCCTTTTTCTGTACCGATAGCTGCATGTGGTCTGGAGCACCTCATGTATGAACAGGCTCCAGCAAACAAAACATGATCTGAAGTGGCTGATAAACTAAGAAAAATAACATGTAGACACATTTGTCTCCCTCAAAGCTTCTACGACCACCTCCTCAGTGACAAGGCCACCTGTATCTCCACAAAGGGAAGATGTGACACCACCACCAATCCTTTCCACACCATCACAAGGGAGAATTTAGATTTCTATTCCTCAAACAACAGAGAGAGCAAAGTTTGACTCATCTCACCCACAAGTCCTGATCCGGACTGGGGCTGTTGCAATTTTGTTGGCTTTTGATAAAGCTACAATTTTATAAAAGTTATAACAGCAGCTGTCTAAAAATACATCACTCTCAACTGCCATAAGTGCCACAACTTTTCTGGGCAGGCTTTTCCAACCCAGTTCAAGCAGGTTGAGGAGAAAATAAGTTGTGCGCTGTGCAATGTCATAAGTAGAAATGGGTGAATTTGCCTAAATTCGTTCCGACCCTGTTTTCAGAGAAAATTCGATTTGAAACTAGTTGAATCATAACAAATCACAGCATCTCATGTAACGGTATGTTACATGCCAGGTGCGGGTGCATGGAGAGGGATCACGGGCTGAGCCCTCTCCATAGCCTGTAAGTCTAGTGGTAGGTGCTAGCACTGATTGCGAGTGTTAACTGGCAGATCACCGCCAGCAAATCTGCTGGTGGCTTCAAAGAAATCGCAACGCCGTATTTCAGAGGATCGTCACTCCCCATGACGTCATCGGGGAGTTGCGATCCATCGCCATGACAGCCTCTGTCCTTCAGAAGATCTGAAGCTGTTTTGTTTTAACCCATTTTTTACAATGTGCGATTCAAAATAGCGCCCAAAATAAAAAAAATTCTATAAAAAGTGATCAAAAGGTCGTACAGTCTTTAAAAATGATAGCAATGAAAACAACATCAAAAGTCACAATAAATTACACCACCCACAGCTCCGTACAACAAAGTATAAAAAAGTTATTAGCGTCAGAATATGTTTTTTTGTACAGAAGGTTTTCCTTTTTGTAAATGTATGAAAATGCTATAAAACCTATACAAATTTGGTATCCCTAACACCATACAGTGAGGAACACTATCACCATATAGTGAGGAACACTACCGCCATACAGTGAAGTTATAATTAAACCAATTATTTTGCCATATTCTGCGCTATACTTTTAAGCTAATAATTTTTTTAAACTTTGGTGTATGGAGCTGTGGGTAATTGTGTGTAATTTTTTTGTGACTTTTGATGACAGTTTCATTCCTATCATTGTAAAGACTGTACAACCTTTTGATCACTTTTCATAGAATTTTTTATATTTTTCAAAATGGCAAAGTGCCATTTTAAAATTTGGGTGCTAATTTGAATCGCACATTGTAGTGAAGGGGTTAAACCGAGGCTGTCATGGAGATGGATCGCAGCTCCCCGATGACATCACGGGGAGCGTCGATCTTTGTAAAGATAGCGGCGCCCATGCATTGCCATTTTTTTAAGCCGCCAGCAGCTTTGCCGGCGGCGATCTGCAGATTAACATTACAGATTGGTGCTAGCGCCTACCGTGGGTGTTACCAGTAAGCCATTGTTGCAATATGCAGCAAATACTTACCAGCTATGGAGAGGGCTCAGCCCATGAGCCCGCTCCATGCACCCTCACCTGGCATGTGACATACCGTTACGTCACATGCCATTATTTGTTGTGATTCCATTTGTTTAGAATCAAATTTTCTCTGAAAATACAGTGAGGAACACTACGGCCATACAGTGAGGGACACTACCGCCATACAGTGAGGGACATTACTGCCATACAGTGAGGGAGAGGACACCCATACAGTGAGGGAGACTACCCCCATACAGTGAGGAACACTATCCCAATACAGTGAGGAACACTACCCCTATACAGTGAGAAACACTACTGCCACACAGTGAGGAATGCAGCCATACATTGAGGAACACTACCCCCATACAGTGAGGAACACTACCCCCATACAGTGAGGAACACTACCCCTATACAGTGAGAAACACTACTGCCACACAGTGAGGAATGCAGCCATACATTGAGGAACACTACCCCCTTACAGTGAGGAACACTACCGCCATACAGTGAGGAAATCACAGGGGAGAATTCAGCTTTCTATTCCTCAAACAACAGAGAGAAAGCAAAAGTTTGACTCATCTCACTCACGAGTCCTGATCCTGACAGAGGCTGTTGCGATTTTGTTGGCCTTTGATAAAACTACAATTCTGACAGTTTTAAAAATGTTATGACAGCAGCTATCTAACAATACATCGTTCCCAACTGCCACAAGTGCCACAATTTTTCTGGGCAGGCTATCCCAACCCAGTACTAGCAGGTTGTGGAGAAAATAAGTAGTGCGCTGTGCAATGAGATAAGTAGAGATGGGCGAATTTGTCTAAATTTTAAGAGAAAATTCGATTCGAAACAAATTGAATCACAACAAATCATGGCATTTGATGTAACGGTATGTCACATGCCAGGTGTGCGTGCATGGAGTAGGCTCACGGGCTGAGCCCTCTCCATAGCCAGTAAGTCTTTGCTGCATATTGCTACAAAGGCTTACCGGTAACACCCATGGTAGGTGCTAGCACTGATCGCTGATGTTAACCCGCCGGCTGGCGGCTTTAAAAAAATGGCAATGCATGGGCGCCGCTATCTTTACAAAGATCGTCGCTCCCCGTGACGTCATCGGGGAGCTGCGATCCATCTCCATGACAGAATCGGGTCTTCTAAAGACCCGAGGCTGCCTCGGTTTAACCCCTTCATTACAACGTGTGATTCAAAATAGCAACGAAATTTGAAAATGGCACTTTGCCATTTTGAAAAATGTAGAAAATTCTATAAAAAGTGATCAAAAGGTCGTACAGTCTTTTCAATGATAGCAATGAAACCGTCATCAAAAGTCGCAAAAAATGACACACAATTACCCACAGCCCCTTCACCAAGGTATAAAAAAGTTATTAGCGCAAAAGTATAGCGCAGAATATGGCAAAATAATTGGTTTAATAGTACCACCATACAGTCAGGAACACTACCGCCATACAGTGAGGACCACTACCCCCATACAGTGCTTCACCCGACTGCCTGAAATGTTCATGTTATATGGTGATAAAAGCATTTGTTATCATTTGCCATGAAATAATGCTTTTAGTGTATCTTTGTTCTTGACAAATTACAAGGATGAGGAAATGATTACATTATTCAATTAACAGGACAAGCATGAGAAACCAGTAGGTCATCATCCTGCACATCTCATCTATATCCTTTATAAAACAAATAATAGAAAGTGAATTTGTTACAATATAGAAATACAAACTTTTCTTATTGTTAATAATTCGTTTGATTAATCTTTATCTTGTTAATTTACAGAAATTCTGTCAGTCATGGAATAATTTAAAAGTTTACAAGATTTTCATTATGTTCATGAACTTTTCATAAACAGCCAATTAATTCTAAAGTAAAAAGAACCAAATGCAAGTATAAAGTCCAAGGTCAGCTTTTTAAAATAATTTTATTTTGAATGTCTGTTAAAATATTCTTGAATGCTGTTGTTTTTTTTTATTTCTAGATTGTTCCTTAGAAATGTTTTGAATTGAAAACAATTATTGACACTTCAGTTAGCACATCCATTTCTTAAAAAATGATTATTGTAGATTAAAATATTGTCATTCATTTTTATCATGTACATCTTATTCTCTTCTTTTAATCAGGAAGTAAATCCTTTTTTTCACCATTAAAGAGGACCTGTCACCAGATTTTGACCCCCCCTGAGTAACAATGCCTGCTGATAAAGGTTTACAAGTCCTCCCCATATCACCAAAAATTAACTGCCAGTGGGGCCCTGTACCTTGTCTACAGACGTTTTTCTGATTTGACTCATGTCTGGTCTTTGTGACTCTTCTCTCTCTGAGGCTGGCAGTGAACCACGACCCATTATTTTAACTGAAAGCTCTGTGTCTCTTCAAATCACTGCCCTGCCTCCTTGTATTTAGGTACTGTCTGCTCATATTCAAATACAGACGTACAAAGCTCTATGTACGGATGGGAAATATTGTGTCAATTTATTTAAAAGGTGCCTTGTGTTACAATTATGACATGTGAGTAAATCACAGCAGCCTCCACGGAGGATGGAGAGGAGTAGAAGTCCATGGAGGCAGCTGTGACTTCATGTGGTCAGATACATGCATGGGCTACACTTTGCTATTGATAAGAGCCTAAAATACCGGAGATTATGTCACTCTAGTCACATGACATGAACTGTGACAAGTAAGAAGGCATAAGGCATGAGGAGGATTAGATGGGAGGGGCCGACCAAGCAGGACACGCCAACCTCTTATGCCAGGTAATATACGATAATGGGGCTTATTTACTAAGGGTGAAGCGGTCGCATTTTCGGCGGGTTTTCCGACTTTTCGGAAAAGGCCGGGGATTGTGTCGCACGTGATCGGATTTTGGCGCATTGGCGCCGGCTTTCATGTGACAGAAATCGGGGGCGGCCGTCAGACGATCCGATGGATTCGGACTAAGCATGGGATTTAAGATTTAAATTTGTGTCGCATGCAATGCACCATTTAAATTTGTGTTGCTGGAATGCACTTACATACACAGGAAATTGGGTACACAATCTTTTTGGATTGAGGCAGATGTGCATTCTGGTGGACTTTCCAGATCGAGGATCGTGCAGGACCGGTAAGTAAATGTGCCCCTAAACAATTTTTACCTAAAAGAATGTTGCCATTCAGTTAATATAGCTGTATAGAAACCTGTCACTGGCTTTATATGTGCAAATGTGGTGACAGGTTCCCTTTAAACTTATTTCTGCTAGTTTGAATCAAAAGCAGTACCTATGCATCTCTATTATTCAACAGTAAACATCAAAAACATTAAAAATGAAAGCTTAAAACACTTTGCAAGGTATTTACTATATTTTTTGGACTATAAGACATACTTGTTGGCAAGAAAAAAAATCTTACTAAAAAGTGTTTGCTACTCTTAGTCTGAAATCAGAATGATCCAGCACCTGCTCTCCCAGGGAGTAGACCCTCTATCTCTCTTTCCCTGCATCCTGACTGTTACAAAACAGCAACAGTTAGGGGTATTACAAGTGGGAGTGCATGTTCAGATTCTGTACCCAAACCGAAACAGAACTTTCAGTTCCAGATTCTGTCAACCTCCACTGAACTCGAACCTTTGCAGGTTTGCTCATCTCTACTGGCAACTATATTTTGCATATTGGAAGTACCTGCTTCTGTACTCACAGATGATATTGGGGAAAGGAATGATAAGATAGTTAGATTTTCAAGAGATAAAGTGTCACTAGAAATATCTCTATCCACTGTAATCAGACATGAGTATGTCAAGGCCCTGTAAGCCTTTAGTTATGCATCTAAGCAACAAATTTGGATTAAACAAGTCTGGGTTTATGTTTTAAGTGTTTCTGAGTGTGTGATTCTAAGACTTAAGCAATAGGAAGCATTTGCAGGTTATTATTCCTCCTATGAGAGGGCTACTTAGCTTTATGGTTCAATAACGTTTTTATTATTTAATTTGCACATTAATAAATGTAGAAAGTTATGACAAGCAATTCAAGAATAGAGGTATCAGTATGCTGGATGTTTAGAATGACAGAATTGAGTGCATAATGAGATTGAATATATTAGAACAGGAAAATAACAGAAGGGGAAAACTATCACGGTCCAGAACAATAGAGACCATGAGCAATAACTCAATTAACATGTACAGACAACATAGAGACGCAAGACAACATGGAGGGTGGGGTAGAAAAGGGGGGTGTGAGTGGGGAGGCAGGGGGGGTGTAAGAGGCTATCTTATATCCAGGGATAGGACTTTAGGATGCTGTGTTGCTAGTCTGTAGCCAAACTTCCAAGGCCGGTTGGGATCTAAAGGAGATCCAGGGGTTCCATGTTTTGTAGAAATTGTCGTGCTTACCCTCATCTTTAGCCTTTAATTCCTCCATGTGTAGGATTACATTCAGCGTTTCCACCCACTGAGCTTTAGTAGGTGGATTAGAGGATCTCCATAGCCTTGGGATTATCTGCCTAGCTGCCACCAAAAAGTGACGAAGTAAGCTTTTTTTGAATTTGGAGATAGTCCCCGGAAATATAGAGAGAAGGGCTAATTCAGGTGACGGATCTATGCCTGGTGGGCATATGTCTTTGTACAAATGGAAAATTTCCATCCAAAGTTTATGAATCGGAGGGCAATCCCACCACACGTGTAGCATGTTGCCCTCCGATTCTCCACAGCGCCAGCACAGGGGAGAGACTTCCGGGAACATTTTATGCAGTTTTGCAGGTGTTCTGTACCACTGAGATACAATTTTGTAGTTAAGTTCCTGGAGCCGGCAGGAGACTGAGGCCTTGTGTGTTAAGACAAGTGCTTTTTGCCACTGTTCGAGTGAGAAAGACTTACTGAGGTCCCTCTCCCACGAAGCAGTAAACGACGGCAGTTCGTCCCCCGCACCTCCCCGCACCAGCATAGCATAGACCAAGGAGATCGTGTGGATAGGAGGAGAGGAGTCCATACATAAATCTTCAAACGGAGTGAGGGTGGTGGAGAGTGCAGATGGGCCCAGGGTGTTTATAAATTTGCGGACCTGAAAAAATTGTAACCATCTGGAAGAAGCTAGGCCAAAAGCTGCTGTTACCTCGGTCATGACGCGTATTCCTTGCTCGTTGACTACACTACGCACCCTGGGTAACGGAGTTTGTGGATCCGAGGGGGCATTCTGCAAGTCTGGCAGGTCGGGATTGCCGATGAGCGGGGTGAGGGGGCCTGATACTGTAATCAAGTTAGTATGTCGCATAAATTTGCGCCAAGATTTAAGTAGGAGCGTTATGAGAGGGGAGACATTGATATTCCGTATTGGTGTGCTTGGAGACCACCAGAAAGCTCCAAGGGCATGTGTGTGATTTGATTCTAGTTCCATTTCAACCCATAGTTTGGAGGCACGTTTGTGGAATAAGTCAAGTATGAATGTGGCTATGGAGGCCCTATGGTATGAGCGGAAGTCAGGTAATCCAGTGCCCCCGTCTAATTTGTTGAGAATTAGTATAGATTGTCTAATGCGCGGCCTTGAGGAGTGCCAGACAAAGGTTTGTGACAGGGCTACTTAGCTTTAAACACCATAATTAATCATTAGTTGTGGTTCTAGATGTTTTACTTGTTCTAAATCAAGAGGACATGATGGGGCATATTTATCATACGCTGGCGCTCGCTATCAAACAAGCCATCAACCAGCTCCATAACCAAAAAAGTAAAAATGTTATGCCACTTGGAAGACAATAAAGCAAAAGTTATAGATTTTTCCCCACATTAGGGTTTTAGTTGGCAAATTTAGTAATAGGTAGGAAAAAATATTCAAGTATGGTATCCCTGTAATCATGAGATTAGGCCATACAGGGAACACCGAAAAAAAATTTAAAACTCAGTACAGAATTGATGCTTTTCTACTCCTGCCCTCAAAAAAGTTTTGGGGGGGGGGTCTCTGCACTCAGGAGAAATTGCATAACAAATTTTAGATGGGTTCTCTTTTTAGGACTAAATTAACATATAACTGGCAAGATTTGACCATTCTAAATTTCCCCTCCATTTTTATTTAATTACTATGAAGATCTCAAGGGGTTAACAATCTTCCTAAAACGATTTCTGATAGTTTGTATGTAAATAAAATTTAATCCACAATCATTTTGATAACAGTGTTCAAAAGTCACAATACAAAAAGTGGGGCTCCGAAACGTCACAGGACACACCAGGCGTTCGGCGTCTCAGTGGAAGCCATGGATGTATAGTGTGGACTACTTATACATAAACTACGGCTTATCGAGCTTAAGATTGCTGATGTACTTTATGCCTTTATGTCTTTGAATGAATTTATATATAAAATAAGAATTTTATACACGTAAGGTCTGAGTAATGTTGATTTCCTGTGGTGTTTGGATGTTATCCCTAATTTAAAAATGTTTTTGGAGGGACAGAAAGTCACTCACCAGTTTAGCCAGGAAAAAATTGGCATATTGTGGTTCCATTCACTCCCCATTGCTGTTGCAGTTTGCTGTAATTGGTTTACTCAAATTCAACGTTTTTTGAGTAACAACGAATTTTGTGAGCCTTACCACAGAATCAGGGTTAATACCTTCCTTTTCCAGGAAGGTCTGGCAGGCCTTCAAGCCATTATGATGTGGGATATTAGAATATAAGGATTCCACATGCATGGTGGCCAGGATGGTTCCCTCTGGTAGATTACCTACTTCTGACAGTTTTCGCAGAAGGTCATTCGTTTCCTTAAGATAGCTGACCATTCCCTTCACCAGATGCTTGAGAATGCCTTCTAAATATCCAGAAATCAGTTCTGTGAGGGTGCCCACACATGAGATGATGTGTCTCCCAGGGTTACCAGGCTTGTGAATTTTAGAGAGCATGTAGAATAACCTTGGATTTCCTGGTACCAATTGAACTGATTTAATTTGTTGATCAGACAGACCCACTTTTATCTCTTTTAGCTCCTTGGTATATTTCTTTGTAGGATCAGCCTCCAGCTACGTGTAGTAGCGTGTGTTAGTGAGTTGTCTGTCTGCTTCTTTTATGTAATCAGATGTGTTCACCGTGACTACTGTACCTCCCTTATGGGCTGGTTTAGTAATGGATTCCTTGCTATTGTTCAGAGAGTAAGTAGACTTCTCCTGTGCAATCATGTTAGAAAAATGTCTGTTAGTTTCTAGTGTGGTTGATTTAGCCACATGTCTCAATATACACTCACCGGCCACTTTATTAGGTACACCATGCTAGTAACGGGTTGGACCCCCTTTTGCCTTCAGAACTGCCTCAATTCTTCATGGCATAGATTCAACAAGGGGCTGGAAGCATTCCTCAGAGATTTTGGTCCATATTGACATGATGGCATCACACAGTTGCCGCAGATTTGTCGGCTGCACATCCATGATGCGAATCTCCCGTTCCACCACATCCCGAAGATGCTCTATTGGATTAAGATCTGGTGACTGTGGAGGCCATTTCAGTGCAGTGAACTCATTGTCATGTTCAAGAAACAAGTCTGAGATGATTCCAGCTTTATGACATGGCGCATTATCCTGCTGAAAGTAGCCATCAGATGTTGGGTACATTGTGGTCATAAAGGGATGGACATGGTCAGCAACAATACTCAGGTAGGCTGTGGCGTTGCAACGATGCTCAATTGGTACCAAGGGGCCCAAAGAGTGCCAAGAAAATATTCCCCACACCATGACACCACCACCACCAGCCTGAACCATTGATACAAGGCAGGATGGATCCATGCTTTCATGTTGTTGACGCCAAATTCTGACCCTACCATCCAAATGTCGCAGCAGAAATCGAGACTCATAAGACCAGGCAATGTTTTTCCAATCTTCTACTGTCCAATTTTGATAAGCTTGTGCAAATTGTAGCCTCAGTTTCCTGTTCTTAGCTGAAAGGAGTGGCACCCGGTGTGGTCTTCTGCTGCTGTAGCCCATCGGCCTCAAAGTTCGACGTACTGTGCGTTCAGAGATGCTCTTCTGCCTACTTTGGTTGTAACGGGTGGTGATTTGAGTCACTGGTTCAAGCTGATAGAAAGGCAACAGTCTGCCCATTCTCCTCTGACCTCTGGCATCAACAAGGCATTTCTGCCCACAGAACTGCCGCTCACTGGATGTTTTTTCTTTTTCGGACCATTCTCTGTAAACCCTAGAGATGGTTGTATGTGAAAATCCCAGTAGATGAGCAGTTTCTGAAATACTCAGACCAGCCCTTCTGGCACCAACAACAATGCCACGTTCAAAGGCACTCAAATCACCTTTCTTCCCCATAATGATGCTCGGTTTGAACTGCAGGAGATTGTCTTGACCATGTCTACATGCCTAAATGCACTGAGTTGCCGCCATGTGTTTGGCTGATTAGAAATTAAGTGTTAACGAGCAGTTGGACAGGTGTACCTAACAAAGTGGCCGGTGAGTGTATTTATCCAGGTGACACTTGCGTCCAATTGGTCACGTCCAGTCTGATTTTTTTATAATTTGTCAAGTTTCTGTATCCCTCTGAAGTGGTGGGTTCTGTCTTCTCTTTGTCATGAAAGTATTTCTTTAGACGCGGTCTCCTGAAATACTCCTCCATATTGCTGCAAAGTTCTCTTTTTTAGGGTTTTGGATGGACAGAAAGTTCCACTTTGCTGGGGAAATAGGTAGAAAGATTGAAGACACAATTAGATTTTTTTTATTAGAGTGGGAGGTATCAGTGCTTTGTTTTGTCTTGTAGCTGGTGAGTCCTGCATTGATTCAGAGTTTGTGGAGTATCTTTCCCATTTTATGGATCAGGCATATGCAAAGCTTGTTGCTGTAGTTGTTTTGTACTGGCTGTACATTGGTAATTCAATGGTTCCATCTCAGCTTGGACTTTTGATGCTGTAGAAGACATGTACAAAGGTGTTTCCTTAGTCTTTCAGAAGTTCTGTAGTATATGTTTTGTTCATAGTGTGTTTTGTAGATGTAGCAAATTGGGTTTCTCATCCTTTAGGAATCAAATTTCCTTTTTGCATTTTGATAGCGTTGTCATGTTTTTTCAGGAGTGTCTTCAGTTCCATAAAATGCAATTCTGGTATCTTCTATTTTGAGAAGCTAAAATATTCTTTATCTTCCGTTAGCCAGTGGTTAAAAAGATGAAAGATGAGAGTCCTCAGTTGATAAAACCCTTTAATGGCTAACTAAAAAGGTGATAAGCATCTACACTATTGTTGTTTAAGGAAAAAAGGATTATGTTTACTCATACAGTATTTATACTTATGCTATTCATTACTAATTACCATTTTGTCATGTCATGATTTCAATAAATAATGCAGCTTCAGATTCAATTTTAGATGTGACTGTTTGCTTTACAGTCTATGAAAACACAATTTTGTTAATGAGTGAATAACCTTACTTAAGATGCCACCAGTGTTGTTTTAAGTTTGTACTCATCCTATTTCAATTCATTTTCCATTTATATTATTCTGAATAATCTGGCTAGGATAGGAGGATTTTCATTCATCTGGCACTGCTAGCGATTTTGGAATTCATTGCACTTCATGTTTAAATCATCAAAGTACTGCAATCTCCTTAGGCAAGTGCTTAAAATGGGAAGTTATCTTTAATTCCATTCTATTTCATTATAACCACATTATACATGGAACTTACTGCTTGTGGTTTGTAAGGCTGAGAAACTCCACTTATAATGGAGTATCGGCAATAAAGCACAAAAACAAATTTCCCAGCATTTAACTGTATATACATTTCTTTGGCTTTAGTAGGAAATTTTGTTTCAGCTACATAGATAGTATTTTCAGAATACAACAGAAATATACAGCAATAGTTTAGTTTGGGTCATTTTACTATATTTTATCTCCTTGTGCAAATAAGATGCTTAGTGGAGGTAGTAAAACGGAATATTCAAATTATAGTTAATTATTAAGAGACATGGGAGTACATGAGAATGCCAAAAAGATCCAAGACTTTTTTTCCCACTGATATGTTGCCTACTGTTTATCTTACTTAGGTGTACATATGAATAGATTTTTTACAACAAGCAAAAGTTTAACACCCCAACTTCTATGTGTACTTATTGGGGCAGATTTACTTACCCGGTCCATTCGCGATCCAGCGGCGCGTTCTCTGCGCTGGATTCGGGTCAGGCCGGGATTCATTAAGGTAGTTCCTCCGCCGTCCACCAGGTGGCGCTGCTGCGCTGAAAAGCATCGGAACGCGCTAGAGTTCACCGAGCCGGGCTAAGTGAAGGTAAGTGCAAGCTCCGCGACAGAATTTTTTTAAAAATGCGGCGATTTTTCCGAATCCGTCAGGTTTTTCGTTCGGCCACGCCCCCCGATTTCCATCGCGTGCATGCCAGCGCCGATGCGCCACAATCCGATCGCGTGCGCCAAAATCCCGGGGCAATTCAGGGGAAATTGGCGCAAATCGGAAATATTCGGGTAACACGTCGGGAAAACGCGAATCGGGCCCTTAGTAAATGACCCCCATTATGTTTAAAGGACATCTACCACAAGAATTGTAAACCAAGCACACTGACATACAGTTGTGCGTTAGCTCTAGAAGGATCCGCTCTGCTTTAAGCTTTCTATGTCCTTGTTGTTAAGAAAAAAAAAGGCTTTCAAAATAATGCAAATGAGCTATTGACATCTATAGAGCCTTTGCATAATTTTAAAAGCCCTTTAAAAAACAAACAAACAAACAGGGCATAAGAAGCTAAAAGAAGAGCAGATCCTGACAGATGGTACACACACCAGCATGTAAGTGTGCTTGGTTTACAATCCTTCATCCCAGTGGTAGATGTCCTTTAAGTCTATTTTTGCATTCAGTTTTGTAAAAACTGTTCATTGATTATTATTTAAGAGCTTATTCATTTAGCTGCAAAAAGAAACTGATATCAGTCTTGCAAGTATTCTGTAAGAACAGAATATGAAATACTTTGTAAAGCAAATGCTATTTGTATTAAGGGTACTTTTTGAATGGTGCAGGTGATAATAAAAAGTTTTTTCACCTCTGTCAAAAGTTTCACACCTCTGTATTTGCCCTTCTGCCAGGTCAAATATTGCATGTTAACATTTAACACCAGACATTTTAGGAAAGGCTGCAGTAGCCTCGTTGGTATAGGACATTGGAGCATTTGTCTTGGGCACAGTGAAAAAAAGAAAGTGCAAGTGGAAGTCACAATGATCAATTGAATTTAACCAAACTTATAAATCTGTTCTAAGTTGTGCCAAAAACAACTGTCCTAAATACTTTGCACTGTATTCTTGAAATGTTTTAAAAACTTTATAGATACTTTTAAAACATGAATGACAATGGGGGGTATTTGCCTAAAACTAAGCCTGCAAAAAGAGGAAGAAAATTCAGTCTTAAAAAGATCTATACTTTAACATCAGACACTTTAGTAAACCTAGTGCAATTTTTACTGTGAAAATATTATATATATATTATTATATATTATTGAAATTGATTCTGTAACATGCACTTCAAAGGAGGGGAGTTTGGGTTTTTTATTGTTTTTCTATGCACCACCAAGCCTTTTGTTAAAACCCCAGACAACTCCTTTAACTTTAAGATACTTTAAGATACTCTTTTCTTATGTTCCTGTTAGTTGACAAGTAATGCGGTTGAGTCAAAGCTTCTAAGTCTTCACTAAACTAGCTACCTCTTCCAATCATCTAACATTTTTTCTGGCCCCTTCAGTAAACATACAGGCAGTTGTTCACAGTTTACGTATAGGTTATGGGTTACCGTTTGATTAAGCAAGTGCTTTTTCTTTGTGTGAGTTGGGGCTTGTACCTCTTAGGCTAACATGTTTGTCTGGTTTGTTGTCTGTGATTCTTTTTAAATTAAGACAGTTAAACTAAAATGCAAGAAAACATTTGGAAAAAAAAATAAAATGAGTTGAAGTGCAAATGCTCAAAAATGTGCAACTTTTTAAATTTAACATACTAGGCAAAAATATATTGATCTACTCCTACATGTAAGATAAATTCTTACAAGAATTGTGTGCCAACAACTACAGATGCTCCCATTTTTTTTATCGTTTGAACACACCCCTTAACGACATGTGATGTATAGTTATGTAACATGTTGGATGCGGGTATTCAGAGAGGGCTCACATACCGAGCCCTCCCCATACCCAGTGATTGTTTGCTGCATATTGACCATTTGATAACTAATAAAATGGGGATAAAAAAAATTTCAACCATATTTTTAATCTTCTTTATATCTTATTTTTATGATCCCATAACCCCTTTTCTTCAATGCAAGATTATCTGAATCTCAACTACTTTTTGTGCTTAAAGGGATTGCCCAGAAACTAGGATTTCCTTGGATGGGCTGACAAAAGTTGATTGGTGGGGAGGCCCAACAATTATTTTATCATGATCAGCTGAAGGCAGTTGTGATTATGTTCCTGTACTGCACAGCAAAAACAAACGCTTGATATAGCAAGGTTATAGCATATTGTCACAGAAAAAAATAAATCTGCAATTAACGTGCCTTACACTACAGGAAGATGAACTTGGAGTGGGCAGCATAAATGTGCTAATAGATTTCTTTTATAGTAACTGTTCAACTAGACATCATATCATAATAGATAATAGATAGAATTAGCAAAATGAGCGATCTTTTAACATAATATGTATAGAACAGATTGTTGTATTGTGCACATTAGATTTAATAGTGTTAATTAGCTGAACTTATTACTTGGCCATATACACATAACACAATGTGCTGCTCACATCTTTTTAACATTTGTATATGCTATTATTATTCTTTTCGAAAATATTTAATAAAAGAACTGTAAAGAATAGAAATATAGAAAAATACTATAAAATCCCATCCTTCAATGAAAAGCACTTCCTATTTACTAATTATATGAATACAATTTTTATTTTAAATTTTCATTACAGAGTCAATCAAAATAAAATTAAATCTTCTTGTTACCCTTGAGCCCTTAAAAAAAAGTTTTACTCCAATTGTTGCACAGATTTTTAATGTTTGTTTTGTATGTTAATAACTACACAATTATGGTAATACATTTACCATAACGTCCCCCATGACGGCCCACTTGGAGAATGACCCTTGACCTCTGGGGTTACGCTGACTTCGGTCTAAGTTCCCCTCCGGACGGTCCTCAGTTGGCTCGGCGGTGCGGGCCCTCCCTGGATTCGGCATCGGTCCGGTCTTCGTCCTCTCCGGCGGCCTGGCATGTCGGGGCCCTCGCGCGGACGCGAGGAACTACATTTCCCATAATCCCTCGTGGCCGATGACGACTTCCGGTCGCGACCAGAAGTCACCGCGCGTCGCTCCGGATACACTCGGACAGCGCGGATCATGGAGGTGACCACCTGCAAGGGGGATGGGCTCCCCATAAAGGTATTTAAATCCTCTAAAGCGGGTAGTCAGTTGATCTGAGGTCTATGACATCGATTCGAGGTGTTGGCCGTCCCAGACATAAATGCTGTGAGCAGACTTGGGCCTACTCCACCCCCCGGTTCACGTGAGTGGTGCTGTACGGCAGATTATATCTTTTTATGTTTGATAAAGAACACCAAGTCATTATTTCTTTGCCTTCCTCCCCTAGGAGCAAGGGTCTAAGGGGAAAGGCAAAGAAGATAAATCGGTCACATCCGAGAAATCTAGTAGAGAGAAGCCTGAGAAAAGTAAAATCCCTGTTAAAAAATGTAATATGTGCCTCCACACTCTGTCTGAAGGTTATAAGAAACCTATTTGCAGAACCTGTATTGAGGATTTCATGCGGGAAGAAAAAACGTCCTTTATGGATGAATTAAAAACCTTTATAGAAGAGAAAGTGGGTTCTTCGGTTGCAGCCGCCACTCAGGGAGCCCCCCCGCAAAAAAGGGCAAGACCCGTATCAGTCTCCTCATCTGAGGAGGAAGAGGGTTGCATCTCAGATTCTCCATCCTGCTCTATGGTTGAAGATCAGGAACACCAGGATCACGAACAGGCAACAAGTTCCCGTTACTTATTTCAGAATGATGATCTGGACGATCTCTTAAAAGCCATGCGTGATACACTGAACCTGGAAGACGAGAAACCTCCCTTATCTCGTGAGGATGAACTATTCGGTGGGCTTAAAGCTAAGAAACATCGTGTTTTCCCACTTAACGATACACTGAGAGGATTAATCAGTGAAGAATGGAAAGATCCTGAGAGGAAGATCGCAATTTCCAAGAACTTCAGGAAGCGTTTAGTCTTTGATCAAGAAGAATCAAAAGATTCGGACTCATTTCCTAAAGTGGACGTGCAGGTATTCAAAGTCTCAAAGAAAATGGATCTTCCCTTTGAAGATTCCCCACAACTCAGGGACCCAATGGATAGAAAATCAGAAGCCCTGCTGAAGAAGGTCGTGGGAAACCTCTATGTTAAGTCTCAAGTCGAATTTAGCTGCCACCTCAGTGGGAAGAACACTCTTTTTTTGGCTGGGGAAATTGGAATCCCATATCCGGGAGGGCACTCCCAGAGACGCCTTACTAGATACCTAAGGAGACAAGGGGGTACAAGATCCCCGGTACTATCAAGCCTGGCTCACACCATCTTCTTATAGGCGGAAGAAAACATCCTTTCCATCTCGGCCACTCATCTGAAAGGGACCCTAAACAGAGAGGCGGATTATCTCAGCAGGAGGGAAATCCGACCCAATGAATGGTGTCTCAACCAAGAAGTTTTTCTACATCTAACCAGCATCTGGGGTATTCCCCAAATCGACTTGTTCGCCACAAGGGAAAATACAAAGTGCCAGCAATTCTATTCTCTGGAGGCCAGCGAGTCCAGGGGTTACATGGATGCGTTCAGCCATCGCTGGAACGGAAGTCTCGTGTATGCCTTTCCCCCTATTCCCTTAGTTGCAAAAGTCCTCAGGAAGATCTAGCTCGACAGGGCGAGGGTGATCTTGATCTGCCCAAATTGGCCAAAAAGAAGTTGGTACCCGCTGTTGAGATCTCTATCCATCCAACAACCTCTAATCCTACCGGTTCGGAAAGACCTCCTGAACCAAGGTCCGATACTTCATCCAGATCCGGGAAGACTCCAACTGACAGCTTGGATCCTGAGTCCGAGTTCTTAAGATCCCAGGTCCCCTCCCAAGCTGTGATAGCCACATTGAAGGCAAGTAGGAAGAAGGTTACCTTCGCCATATACCGTATTTTCCGGACTATAAGGCGCACATAAAAGCCTTGGATTTCCTTGGAAATCCAAAGTGCGCCTTATAGTCCGGTGCGCCCTATATGAGGGCAGCGGACCCTACTTACATAGGTCCCCTCTACCGGAGACAGCAGATCTCCAGCGGGAACTGCAGACCACGCGGCAGAAGTTGTTTGTGCCGCGTGGTCTGCTAATATAAAAAATGTAACTTTAAAAACCTCCCTCCTAATAGCTGTAACTTCAGCTAGGAGGTTAGGTGAACTCCAAGCCATTTCGATTAGAGAGCCTTATATGTGCATTCTTCCCGACAGGATAGTTCTGACTCTAGACCCAAGTTTCGTCCCCAAGGTGGTGTCGGATTTTCACAGGAATCAGGAAATAATCCTTCCATCCTTTTGCGGGAATCCCTCTTCAAGCAAGGAAATGGCGTGGCACTCCTTGGATGTAAGACGCTCGGTTTTAGCTTATTTACAAGCCACAGAGTCCTGGCGCAAGGATCACAATCTCTTTGTTCAGTTTCAGGGGAAGAACAAAGGGGTAAAGGCATCTAGGACTACGATTGCCAGATGGTTAAAAATGGCCATAGCCAAGTGTTATACTGAGCAAGGGAAAGAGGTTCCTCCTAACCTGAAAGCCCACTCCACTAGAGCCATATCTGCCTCCTGGGCGGAAAGAAGGGGCGCTTTGCTTGAGAAAATCTGCAGAGCTGCCACGTGGTCTTCTTCATCCACCTTTGTAAAACACTACCGGCTGGACTTGCCTAACTCACAGGATCTCGCCTTCGGTCGGAAGGTGCTCCAGGCAGTGGTCCCGCCCTGATTCTACTTATTTGGTAGATCTCCAAGTGGGCCGTCATGGGGGACGTTATGGAAATGGTGAATTAGGACTCACCGGTAATTCGGTTTCCATCTAGTCCTCCATGACGGCCTATATATTTTTCCCTCCCTAGTTTTTCTCTAATTTGTTGATATTCTTTGTATGTGAATACAAAACATGCAGAATAAAATTATGTTGTATCTTCCACCGGTGTAGTTATTTGGTAGACACTGGCGGGAGGATGAGGGGGGGAGGCTTTTAACCTCTCTGCTTCCTGTCCCTACAGAGGTCAAGGGTCATCCTCCAAGTGGGCCGTCATGGAGGACTAGATGGAAACCGAATTACCGGTGAGTCCTAATTCACCATTTTTAAATATCTTATATTTCATATGTAATGCATGTATTGGTTTTTAGTGCAGGCTATAGGTGGTACAGGAATGCCCCATGCTGGTCCACTTGGCAGTCGGGCCTAGCCTTTTGTGGAAGTGATAAAAGGGTTTCAATTGCTGGCCGTGTGACCATTTTAGTACTTGTAAGCCAGAAAACTTCTGTACAAGCCATGATAAATATGCCCCAATGTCTTAGAAATTGGAATTGCATAGAATATACTTAAGCTAAAGCACTGTTCATACCAGTGTCAAGTTGAGTGTTCTGTAACTTTTAGACTAATAATGCAGAATACATTGGGGCTCAGTGATTAGCACTACAGCCTTGCAGTGCTGGGGTCCTGGGTTCAAGTCCCATCCAGATCAACATCTGCAAAGAGTTTGGATGTTCTCTCGTTTTTGCAGGGGTTTCCTCCCAGACTCCAAAAAACATACTAGTAGCTTGATTAGATTGTGAGCCCCATGGGGACAAGGAATTATTTGGCAAGCTCTGTGCAGCGCTGCAGAATTTGTGTGCTCTATATAAATAAAGGAAGAAAAGTCTTACCTCAACTCTACCTCTTATCTTTAGTGAAAACTGATAACCCCTATTTTAATATAATGAAAAACATTGTTTACTGGTTGAATATCTCATACTATTGGTCCAGCAAAGCTGAATGGCTAATGTGTAACGTATGTGCCAACATTCTAATTTGGATAAGGATTCCAATTACACATATGAAAGTTTTATTGGTGCCAGAATATAGCAAAATGAAAAAAAATAATATAAAAAATATAAAAATGTTTTACGTTTATTAAAACATAATAAAATCTATTTAAATGTATTTGTTATCTTCTTAATCAAACGACTATAGGACACTTAGTGAAGGATGAAAAGAATGTGTGACATTGTTTATTAAACACTTTATCTCAACAAACTGTCAACAAGTTTTATGACTGTAGTAATGTTTAAAATGTTTGCATGCCTATTGCAATTTCAATTTTGACTTGATTGCACATATGTATTAACCATAAATAGTACAATTTATTATGATGACAAAATAAACAATAGGAAAAGGCAATAATAAATGCATGGAGAATCTATATGAATGCTAATTTACGTCTCTGTGGCTCTGCATTATTATGTGGATAAAGAACCAAGGAAGAACAATTGTAGCAGGCAAAAGCAAAAACAGCTTGCTGAATAACAATGATGAATTAAGAAATGCATAATATTTCTTGAAGGCAAACAAAGCCACCCAGACAACATATCATTTCTTTTAATAGCATGTAATGAGAATTAATTGCTGCACTGCAGTAGGCTGAATTGTTCAGTATGCCAGAGCCGGCTATTTTTAATTAAACCATTTCAACATTAGTGCTGAACAGAATTATATTAAATTGGAAGTATCCATATTATTTGATTAAATAATTTCTTTTCTGTTTTAATATGGCATTCACCTTTAATTCCAGTAAGTTCCGTATTCCATAAGAGGAAGCAAAATAGAGTTTATTCTATAATGAAAAGAGAAAACCACAGTCTTATTTTAAATATAAATTATAAACCATATTATATCTTTAAATGACCACAGACAGAGCTGAGAAATTAAGTGTTCCCTATTCTTAATAAAGAAGAATGAACCTTATTAATCAAAAGATAAACACCCAAGTGTCCAAGTTGGCTAAAAGTGTATTTAAAAAAACTTTTATAATACATCTAATAAGGTCTCTAATGAAATAAAGAAATTAGGAAAATGAATGAACTGCATATATAATGTCCAACATATTTGAACAGATAGTACTGTCTTCACATATAATAGTTCCTGGGGTTGTAAGCATTTCTTTTATCTCAGTTTCCAAAAGACTTATTGATTTTTCTGTTGACAAAATAAGGAAATGAGGCCTTGTTTTTTTTTTTTTAATTATTTGTATTTTTCTATAGGAGTGCTTTAATAACACATGAAGGATGTATGAAGAGGGCTCACTGACTGAGCCCTTTTTATACATAGAGGGTATTTGCTAAATAATCCAGCAATAACACTTGCAATTGATGTAAGCTATATATTTCAATGCTCCCATCAAAGCAGCCAGAGGCATCTTAGGTTTGGAGAGGGCCCCGTGGCATGATCAGGGGGCAGTTATCTAATGTCATGGATTCCTGGCCATGAACCCCTTAATGCAAAATATCTCCCAAATGTCTGAATTGTCATTTTTTTGCCATTTTGGAACACATAAAAAGTAATCAAAAGGCGCTGATCAGTTGCCATGAAAGTTTGGGAGCATGGGATTAGGCTTCCTTAGCTGTCATTCATCAAGCTGCATTACAGTCTCTCAGAGACAAACTGTAATACAGAAGCAGTATATTTACAATATACTGAAATACAATTGTATTGCAGTATATTGCATGAGTGATCAGACAATGAAGAGTTAAATTACCGTAGGGGCATGAAAAATAGAAAAGTTTTTTTATGAGTTAAAAAAAAATTCAAATCACCCCCTTTTCCCTAGAACACATATAAAAATAAATAAGTAAAATCATAAACATGTTAGATATTGCCAAGTCCCAAAATGTCCAATCTATCAAAATATAAAACCTATTATTCAGTGAACCCCATAATGGAAAATGTTGCCCAAATCTCCACTATTTCTGCCATTTGCAACAAAATGTAAATAAAAAGTGATCAAAAATGGTATCAGTGAAACAGTCCCCAAAATGATATAAGTGAAAATATCAGCTTATCCAACATAAAATTACACCTTTCACAGCTCCTTACATTGTAGCATGAAAACGTTATTGCTGTCAGAATATGGCAAAACAAAGATTTTTTTTAACAAGATTTAATTTAATTTAATTATTACCCCTGATGAAGTTACGGTGACGTGACGTAACCCACATCCGACTCACCTTCCCTCCCCCATCTGATCTGCCACATAGCCCTTGATTGCTTATGGGTTCACATGCCTAGCATACACTTTTCTACCAAGGTATAACCCCTGATGAAGTCACAGTGACGTCACATAATGCGTGGGGTTCCTCACCCACACCCGACTCATCTTCCCTCCCCTATCTGATCTGCCTCATAGCCATTGATTCCTTACAGGTTTACTTGCCTCACATACATTCGTCTACCAAAGTATTGTATACATGAGTTTTCTCATACCTATTAAGCATATTTGTACATTTGGGCAGTGATTGGGGATTTTTTTAGGGAGGGTGAGTTAGGGTTGTGAGGTGTCCCCGGGCATGGGACTTGGTCCCTTGTCCCATTAGGTGATTTTGTGCTGGATTGTAGCACATTTTTAATTGGTTTTATCTTGTATGTGTCTCCTTTTTGTATTAAAGATATTCTGCATTGGCCACATATTTGCATCGCTTTCTCTTCTGTGCATTCATAGATAAAAAACCAAAGTTTTTTATAGTTTCCCTGTACAATGAACAAAATAGAAAATTATGCCACTAGAAAAACATTTTGTCCTGTCTATGTCCTATGTGGTTAAGCTAAATATTTTTGTTCTGTTGTATGGTAAGTAAGGGAGGATAGCCTCAAACTAAAAGATTTGCAAAGCATTTACTATAAACATTTAAAAAATAGAAAAATTAATACAACACTTTTTGATGAACGTGTAAGCTTTATTGTCACCAGAATGGGAATGGAAGATTCAAAATCAAGGTTGTTCCCTTCAGTAATTGTATTCTACTAGTGACTTAAATTATGCATGTTATGGTATATGTGAATATTCATGTCCGCATTGATTTTGTTCTCTTTGTGTATTGATAATCACACAGAGATAATAAAACATGAAAATGAATTAAACAGAATCTCATGCAAAATTCATGCTTATAAATCTGCACAATACAGCACACCAGATGGGAATGTTTGATGCATTGAATCAGCTAAGAGTCCAGTCTCAAAAGATTAAGATTTTTTTAATGAAGCACTCGCTATTTTCTAGTCATTAATGTGGAATATACTGTGAAATAGCAATGTAGGTGTGCCATAACCATGAAGAATTTAATTGTCTTTGACTTCAATAATGTCCTTGAAGGTTTTGTAAAGTAAATAATCTAAATAGATTATTTATTGCTTGAATCACAACCACAAAAATGACATTGCATGTATTCTCTATATACAAAAAAGGTAACAGCTACTGAAAGAGAGAAAAAAGAAGTACTCCATTTTATTAAAAGCTTATTATTAGTTGCATTAGCTAAAAGAACTGTAATAAACAACATTCCGGTTACAGCTCTTTCACATTGGCGCTGTTTATCACATCTGTGGTTCAGTCATTTCCATGGATATCCCACAAAGCCATTGATTTCTAGGGGTGTTTGCACATTCATTTATTTTTTAACTGGTCATTGTCCGTGGAAAAAATATGAAACACGTCCTATTTTTTTCATGGATGTGGATCACAGAAGGCAATAGAAGTCTATATCTCCCCTAAAAAAACAGTTAAAATCGATGAGGCGTAATGAGATGTAATGGCCAACATTTATCAAAACTAGTGCAGTTTATAGTATGTGGAGTTTGCAGAGTGCTCCAGAATAATTAAAAATGGCCAGCAGTCTTCATTAATCTGGTGCCCCCTGCACTGCTCCGGCAGAATGCACCATATTATTTTGCTCATTCTGCAGAATTGTGGCGCAAGACAATAATAAAAGTCCAACTAAGCACTAACATGCCCCTTTAGGTGCACATTTTTCTGTCTTAAGTGCAGCGGCGACACAATACTGACGCTAACACTTTATAAATACATATGCAAGCAGTGCACATTCTTTTCAGTGCAAAATCAGATAGAAAACTGGTGCAAGCTCTTTAATAAATGTGGGCCAATGTTTTCAAAGCAATGTTAAACCTTTGGGGGTTTTTTTGCCAACGTTTATCACAGAAACAGAATTGTGATAAAATGCAACAGAAGCACAATGGAAGTGAAGTCCCAATGCCAAGTGCTCACAACCATGTGCATAAACCAGGCCAAAAATATGTGGAAGTGTGGCTCAATGAATTGTAGTGTAGCCAGATTTTCCATTGCTGGAAACATTTTGTTGCCATGGGCATCCTAAAATTTTGTTTTGGACCTGCCATTGAGGCTCTATAGAAATTACTTTATCCATAAATGTGATTTAATCTGTACATATCTAATGCATAAACCTCATGCCAAACATATTTTAGTTCAGCTAAGTCACAAATGTTTTATCTCAAAACAAAAAAATAAATCATGTAGTGCATGTATGAACAAAATAAGACATTATAGCATAACCAACATGGTCAGAAGAAACAATAAGAATTAAGGCCCTGAACACATGAGGAAAAAGTGCTTGTAAAAATCTTTCAACATTTTCACAAAAAATATTATTATAGTTACTGATCAATAAAAAAAACTAATATAATGTATCTCCACCATAAAGTGTTCTATTAAATGTATAAACCAGATATTTATCTATAGATGTACACAAGTCTCAACTCCTACAAGTGCACAGAATTTATTATATAAACTAAAACAAAAACAAACTTGAGCACTCCAACTCCTCCAGATTTGTCAAACATATTCTCCTCTGCGGGTAATAAGAGTTATGTTGTGTGCCATTCTGACAAGTGAACGTAGAAACACTATATTTAAACGTTAAGTGTTTTAATGCATAATAGTGTTTTTGTTAATAGAATTTCTTCCAGTAGCAGCGCACGATCATTACAGCTAACAAGGAATCGAAAGATACAATAGGTTAATTGCATGTTGTCAAATCTACAGTTGCACATTATTACAAGAAATTATGCTAATGCTTCTACCATGAAATGGTAAAATATAAGATCATTACTTTATAACAAAGAGAAGCAAAAGTCAGTGATGTATCACAAAAATTACAATAAAGCAAAAAGGGCTTGTTTCTTGTTTTTTTTTATGTATATTGATATACTAGATATACTAGAACATATTTAAAGGATCTGTATGACCAAAGATACAGAGGACTTAATTGTTGATGTTTAGCCACAACAGAATCTCCAGCAACTATTCCACAGCGATTTACAGGAACAGTGTATTAGATTCATACAAATCCCATTCACATGCTGCATTAAAAAACAACCTGCAGCACAAAAAGTTTCTCCTGCAATTTAGAATATTTCTGCATTACCAGCAATTTTGTCCAGTGTGTCCCTGGCTTATAATAACTTTATCAACCCCCCTTATTTGGGGCTTGTAAGGAGTTAACACTTAAGATAATAGTTACCTCTGGTCGGGGGTTATAATTCAGAATAAAATAAATAATCAAACTTTATTAATCCCATTGGGAAATTGTATTGTACATCATTACTTCAGAAATTAGATAACATTACAACATTACTTTCCAGAGTACTACAGACCTCTGGGGGAAGGTTGGGCAATGGAGTGGAGCAAGGGGAAGGAGCTGCCTGCAACATAAGTGTGACTTATTTCTTTGCTTTCACCACCATATGGTTTTATAATTCTATTTCTTTTATGGATGAAGGAAATGTGGAACCTTGTGGTACAACACACCTGGCAGTAGGGCTGGTTTATGTCGCTCTGTTGCTATAGTAGTATGTCGTGTAGTTTGTGATTTTCACTGCAATATTGTCTAATTTCCTCAGGCATTTGCTTTGCCAGGCTTCTCCCCATGGACAGAGCACTTCTCCAATAGTGCTCTAGGCTTTCTGGATGACCTTGTTGAGACATTTTTTTCCTTTACCGTTTAAGCCACCTCCACAACAGTCAACTGTGTAGAAAAGTATGCTTGCCGTCATATAAATATTTAAAAATAATTAATATAGTGCAGCCTGGTCATCACTTTGCTGCATACCCAATCAATGTTGGTCCTCATTCCAGCCTATACACCCTCCAGGTGCTTGAAGGTGTTGACCTGATTTATTTCAAACCAGTCTACCCTAATTGGCACTGTGGTTGTTTTGTTCCTCTTTAGGTCGATGACCATCTGCTTGGTCATATAACATTGAATCATGGATGGTATTTCTGCACTCCATGTCACTGCCCTAGTTGATCCAGCCAAAAATCACCATATGATCAGAGAATTTTTGTAGGTGGCAGGAGAGTTACATCTAAAGTCCGATGTGTAGAGGGTGAAGAGAAAGGGTACACTACTACACACTTCTTGCTGATGACTGCGTTGAAGCAGATGTTCCCTATTTGGATATACTGTGGTCAGTTTCTCATGTAGTCATAAGTCCAGTTGGTTAGGGTGGTGTCCATTTGCAGGGCCCTAAATTTTTCTCTCAGGCCAACTTGTTCTATTGTATGGAAGACACTGACAAAATCAAAGTATATAATGCTAACTGAGGTACCCATGTGCTTGAGGTGAGAATAAATAATGGGCGCAACACATGATGATGATTGGTGCTGTAATCATCAGTAGAAGGGGCCAAGTCTGGTGACATTGTGCCACCTCCCAAAGAACTCTGTTATGCCAATATGTGTATCCTACGCTAGATAAGATGACCTTATTCTAACCACATGGGAACTCCATCACCCTCACCCCTGTGCGAGGTACCACCACCACTGCCCCCAAGCCAGACTGCATCCTGACTTACAATAAATACATGGGTGGGGTTGATCTGTCAGATCAGTTGCTGGAGCCGTACAGAGCCTTATAGAAAACAAAGATATGGTACAAAAAGCTGGCTGTGTACATTGTAAAGATGTCACTGTACAATTCTTACATGTTGTTAAAGTATGCAAATCATGCAGCATCATTTCTCCATTTTTAAGAGGTGGAGATTTAGGCACTAATAGTAAGACAAGAAGGACAGGGCCAGAGGTCCTCTAGATTAGATGTCCACCGTGTTGTGCCAGGACAGTATTTTCCCCATGAAGTTTTCCAGACTGCCACTAAAGGAATGACTCGGAAAAGATACAGTGTCTGTTCCAAAAAGGGGGTTAGGAAGGACACTATATACCATTGCGAGACCTGGCCTGACAAACCTGGCCTCTGCATGAAAGAGTACTTCAGGACATACAACTCTTTAACCACAAAATTTTAGTTGTTCTCCTGGTATACACCACCGCCTTATATGCAACACATTCACAATTTATACAATTTATGTCCACATCAGAGCTGGGCCGGCATCAGAATACACTGGATGCCTGCTGTGACTAACAGCTGACATCCCAGTGTAACAACCACGGTTGGAGTAGGCTCCGACTGCAGGTGTTTAACATGTTAAATGCCATGGTCAGCATGACCGCAGCATTTAACATGCCTGACAGGGGTCTCTCCCCCACGATTGACCCACTGCACCGTCTTCGGGAGCCACCGATTGCTGCGATGGCAGCCCTCAGTCCTAGGCTGACATAGCTATACCCTGCAATACATCAGTACTGCAGGATATTATCATGAACAAATAATCAGATGATATTTAAATTTTCATTAAAAACTGTAATTATCGCCAAAATAGTTAATTTGAAAATACAGAAAACCGATATTCGATTTGTAAGCTGCTTGACATCAAAATAAATTATCCAGAAATTGAAAAAATTATGAAAATATAAAGACATATGGGAAATGTTATACAGGAACTAATTTGGGTGGTAAAATTGTCTGTCTGAAAACGTGATGATTTTGAATTTTGAAAATGGCAATTTTTTTTTTAAATCATCATTTTTACTTTTGTTTTATAAATAAATGCAAAACTTATCATCTTACACTTACCACTAAAATGAAGTACAACATGTGAGGAAAAACCTTTCTCATAATTGCTTTGATAAGTAACAGTGTTCAAAAGTTATAACCATTTAAAGAACACAAGTTAGAATGCAAAAAATGGGGCTGAGCCTTAAGCTATAAACTGGCTACATCCTGAAGGGGTTACTGTAACTGTTGCTATACTAACAATATGCTATAGTAACAAAATTGTTAAGTAAAATTGGTAACACATACTTGAATTTTGACTGGAGAAGTAGTTTGCAAACAAGGGTCACTTATCGGTTTTGGTTTTTTTTAGGTAATCTATTTTCTTTCCAAGCCTCTGGATTTGTTAACACATCCTTTGTAATTTTCCAAGTTCTGCCTCAAATAAACATGGGGTTTTATCATTGCAGAACCCTGTAGTATTTTCTGGCTAGTGTTTAGGATTACATGCTGGGTCTTTTTCCTAGCGGCATAAATTGGGCATCACATAATGGGCACCAAACTTCTGTATTTCCAGAAATTATTGCAATTCCATCTTGGGCATATATTGCTCATCATATTTGGAAACCACCTATATGTTCAAAATGCTCACCATACCACTTAATAATAAACATATTACACCTTTCTAAATTCTCCAGGGGGTATACTTTCCAAAATTGAGGTAAACTTTTGGGTTCTTCTCTATTTTGTACCCTGTATGCATCCTGACACATGTAAAGGATATCTGTCAAATTTGGCTTCTAAAAGCCCAACATCCTTCTTTCCCTCTACTGGGTACCCATACAACATTTATAGTCACTTGTTGGGTACTTCTACACTTGGGAGAAATAGTTTTAAACATTTTTGGGGTTGCTTCATCTTTTATCCCTTGTGGCTTACAAAAAATCCTTTTTGGGGTCTAATTGGATCATATACCTGTAAGGGCAAATACACATATTACACCTTTCTAAATTCTACAATGGGTGTGCTTTCGAAAATGGTTTCTCCTCTGTTTTGTACCCGTAGGGCTCTCCAAATGCATCCTGACATGTATAAAGGATTTTGGTTAAATGTGGCTTCAAAAAGACAAACATCTCTCTTACCTTCTACTGCGTGCCCACACAGCATTGTATATGCACGTGTGGGGTACTTCCATACCCGGGAGCAATCATTTTACACATTGATGGGGGTCGTTTCATCTTTTATCCCTTGTGGCTTAGAAAAGTTAGGGCTAAAAGTGACCTCTTTGTGAACACTTTCACCTTTTTCTTATTTGAGCCTAATTGGACAAACGCCTGTATGGCAAAAACACATGTTGCAACTTGCTAAATTCTTCAAGGGGTGTATTTTCCAAAATGGTATCCTTTGTTGGGGTTATCTTCTATTTTGGTACCACAAGGGTTCTCCAAATGAATCCTGAAACATGAATCATTTTTCAGCCATATTTGTCCTTCAAAAACTGAACGGAGCTCTTTCCCTTCCAAGTGCCTCCCTGTTCAGTGACAAAATTGGTATTGGCATGCTCATGAGGAATTGCACCAAACATTGTGATATGCATTTTCCTTTTTAACGCCTTGTTAAGATGCAAAGTTTAGTGTTCAAAAAAATTTATATTTTCAGAATTTCATTTTTTTTATTGGTACATGTGGTGTTTGAGGATTTAAAGTCTGAATTTGCAACTATTAAAAAACAAAAGTTGCAAAAATGTTGCTAAAGTCACAAACACCTCAAAGTTAATTTCCTACATCTGGTAGGGTTGAGGCCATGGATTTAAAAAAAGTGCATATGTGCCATTAAAAGTATTAAAAAAAAGAAAAATTCAAGCCACTACTATATTAAATGAAGTATGCGTTAACCTAATTGGCTGCATATTCGATCTTGCCTCTGGCCCCCATGGTTGGCAAACCTAGAGGAACATGCCAGAGAAAATGCTAGTCTCCCAGCTTCTGTCAAAAATCAAGAAGATACTCTGCAAATTTCAAAACTGTCATTTAAGCCTCTGAAATAGAAATGGTAATGGGTCCATTGCTGCTGTTACTCTGCTGTTACCCTGATCGAGGGGGTGGCCTAGGATTGCAGAGGTGTGGTGTTCATTTCTTGTGGGAATTAAGTATGTCTATGTAATGAGCCATAAATCTAGGTGCAATATTGAGTACCTGTATCAGTAACTGAAAGGTCATCATCAGCATGAATTCCCAGGTTTTACTCTCTCTTCCATTATAAAAGTGGCCTTAGGCCTATTAGGGTATTTAAAAAGGGTATATGCATCTTGGCATTCAATGTTATTTAATTCATCTGCCATAAATAAACATTTCTTCAATTGCATGTTATTAAAAGAAATGTCCCTGTGTAAAAATAATTTCCCATAAGCGTAGCCATGTTTTCCCTTAAAAATTACACGGTTGTTCTTGGATATGACCATCACCACACTCTTCCAACAGTAATCAAACCACCTCTATTGAGCCCTTCCCAACCACCTGGATTCAGCATATATTACCACAGGATGGCTCTGGGACATATAGTAACTCCCAGAGATTTCATATGCAACAACTATTTGTTTCTTTGTGGAATCACTCCAGCAGTGGTGGTTGGAAAACCATCTTGTTTTGAAGAAACCATATGAATACATTTATGTAAAATTACTTTCACACATTTTTTTTAACAACCAATTGACGTAATGTGTATACATATGGCAGATTTCAAATTCAATGTGAATGGCCAGATGAGAGTATACCTTTAATCTTTCATACTGTGGTCCAGAAAAATGTTTTCACATTGTCGCCACCATGGTCCAGAGAAATGTTTTTGCCTCCACTTTTTGTCTATATTTTGCATTTGTGAATTCATTCTGCTTTGACATTTTTGTGAAGACTCCTCAATGTATTTATTATTATTGGAGCATCTTAAAACATATTGGGGCACATTTACTTACCCATCTGACGGAGTTCACCAAAAGTGCATTGTCCGACAATAATGCACTGTGCCGGGGGAACTTGGCTAGCGGATGGCGGGTTAAGACACACGGGCTGTGTGCTCCGCTCAGTAACCCGGCTATCTACAAGGCAGCAGGCGTTTAATGCATCCCACCTCAGCCATGATGGAGGGCAAAGGCGGCGGGAGATCCCGCCCGAAAAAAGAAACCGGGAGCCTGACCAATTTCTTCAAGCACTGTGAGCTATGGCACTTCCTCCCCGAAGGCGCAGGGGAGAGAGAAGCTTTCCTATCATGCGCCCACTACAGCCTCTGCACCCGGCCAAGCAGAAGGTGGAACGGGGGGTAGCTGAGACCAGATCGTGCAAGGCGACATTACACGCCACTCCAGCCCAGGTAGGTGAGGGAACGGAGACGGCATCAGTGACTTCTCCTGCCCAGCGCACACGTGTCACGTGGGCAGACATGGCTGCCCCACCATTATCAGGAGGTAGCCAGCCTCCTGACTCCCCAGAGGAGAGTTTAAAGGCCAATAGCCCCCGGCCACAGCGGGATGCCCCCCAAAATCAACAGGGGTAAAGGAGGGTGCCCACACCAACCCTTATGGGGAAGACCGGCCTAGGCCTTATTCATCAAGACCTGGAGCCCATTCTGCCTCACTGGGAGCCTCTCCATGCTGGGCATCTCCTCACAGCCCCAATCCTTCTGTCCAGCCCCCTGCTACAGGCGGTGAGGGGAAATGGCCTGACACCTCCTCGCCTGCTTCACATGTAAGTGATGAGTGAGACTGGAAGGCCCATATAATGGCGTTACCCACAAGAGAAGATCTTCAGACCCTTTTGGGAAAGATGGAAGCCTTGCATAGGAAAGATATGGAGGACATTAAGTCAGAGATTAAGCATGTGGGACACAGGGTCCTGGAGCTGAAGGACCAGCAGGAAGGCCTGCGTGATATTATTCATTCTCATAAAGAGGTCATTTTGCAGCACACATCCCAAATAGCTGATATTATGGATCATCTTGACGATATTTAAAACCTTTCATAGACGGAATAATCTGAGAATACGTGGCCTCCCAAAGGAGGTTTTGCCGGAGCAACTAGAGACCTGGGCTCAGAAATTCTTTGGTAACCTGTTGCAAATGTCATCCAACAAGAAGATAGAGATAGATAGGATTCATCACACACTTGGTCCGCGCTCCTCAGATCCTAAACATACACGTGATGTCATTTGCTGTGTCCATTTTTACAAGGAGAAAGAACATATCTTCCAGCATGTCCGAGACTCTGGGGCCTACAGCATGGTGATTCATCCATTTTGATCCTTCCAGACCTAGCCAGATGCACGTTATTCCTCAGGAAAGCTCTTAAACCTCTTTTGCAGCTCTTACGGGACCATGATATCCCCTACCGTTGGGGGTACCCCTTCCAATTGCTGGATAGAAAGGATGGGAAGAGTGCCTCGTTCAGACGCTTAGGAGATCTACCTAAGTTCTTAGGAACTTTTGAGCTACCAATGGTGTCATTACCGGATTGGCCAAGTCCGATCTCTCTACCTGTGCCCCCTTCCCCCCGAGGGAACAATGGAATAGGGTCCCGCCAAAACAGCAAAGAGATCCCAAGAAACCCAGAAGTGCTGCCTCTATGGGTTCACCCTGAGATACAATTTGCTCAGAGGCTGCCCCTGAAGTAACCACTAATTTAGTTTTATTGTGGATTTTCCGCTTGTAACGCCCAGCTGGGGGCGCCTTAGAGTAATATTGATGCTTGATATAGGAACTGCTCCGCCTGCTGCCATATATCCAGCCTGATGAGCCATGTTTTCTCTTAGGGTTCGGTGCTAATGCATGACCGCCACAAGTTTGCCTAGTTCCCAAGTAGGGTTAGCGACAATTAGTGTTGCTCAGTGCATAGCACTTCAGTATAGAATATTATATTGCATTGTCTATGCTGGCTTCCTAGTTCCCTCGGGAAATAGGAACCTAGTATACAGATTGCTTGTTTCTTTCTACTTTAGTTGGAAGTTTATCATTTGATATCCCCTGTCTGTCCTTGTTTGTCCTATTAGTCTTTGTCCAGTCTCTGTCCGTCTTAACCCCTTTTTTCTTCTCCCTTTGGTACGAGTGATCTTCTCGCCGATCTAATATGTCCAACCTATCCTTTGCCACTTTCAATGCTAGGGGCCTAAATAGCACAGGATAGAGGGGGCAAATTTTATACAAAACAGCATGTCCAAATAGTCATGTTTCAAGAAACTCACTTTAAAACATCCTGTATACCTGTATGTATAAGTTCTATAATGTCTGGTTCCACGCTCCAAATCCAGTACAGAAGTCTAAAGGGGTCTCTGTGGCTTTCACTCTTCCTTTTCTCCGCAGGTCCTGGACTCTAGGGTGGACCAGGAGGGCAAATTCCTCTTTGTTAAGATATATGTAGCAGGTTCTGTATATACCCTAGCTAACGTGTATTTCCCAAATGTAGGGCAAATTGCATATGCTGTCCGTCTCTTGGAGAATCTAGAAGACTTTGCTGGGGGTTCGGCCATCATACTTGGCGGTGATCTGAATGTACCACATGACCCAGACCTTGACACTTCTGAAGGTAAGAAATAGCCAAATTGAATCTAGTGGACCTTTGTAGAATACTGCATCCAACACTAAGGGACTATAGTCATTACTCTAGTGTTCATAACACATATAGCCGAATTGACATTATTCTGGTCTCTCATTCCCTTCTTGATCTCAGTCCCACATGTTCCATTGATTCTATTCTATGGTCCGACCATGCGCCAGTGCTAGGTATGATCAGACAGGCCTTATCCTCAGAGGAGGAAGACATTCTCTTGGCGACTGAACACTCACTTGCTAAAAGACGCCTTATGTTTGACCGAGATCAGGGTGGCCATAGAGAGATTTAGGACAAGTAATTCAATTGACCACAATAATGCTCCGATTATGTGGGAAGGGTTAAAATGTGACCTTTGTAGAATATTCATGTCCCATGGGGCCAGGCTTAAGAAACAAAATGCCTTTAAACTCAAGACCCTGTTATCTACCTTAACTTCCCTTGAATCTGCGAACAAGCAGCAGAAGACTGATGCCCTAAGAGCAGAATTATCTTCCGTCAGACAACAAATCCTACAAATTCTGGATCAGAAATCGTTATGCGCAAGAAATCGGTTGCGTTTTTGGCTTTTTTGAGTGGGAAAATGTGGGAAATGACTATCTAGGGCCCTACACCCTAGGTTACCTTCCTCAAGGGTTATGTCTATAAACTCTCCCAATAAGGGTGCTTTGCATAGCCCTTCAGAAATCCTTGAGAAATTCAGGGAATTCTATCAATTCCTCTATAATATACCAACGCATGCAGACCCAAGCAAGAGAGAGGAAATTGCTGCGTATTTGTCTAAATATGCCCCTAAACGTATTTCACAAGAGATAGCACAGGGACTAGAAGATGAATTTACACCAGAGGAGCTTTCCCAGGTGATCAAGGAACTGAAAGTGGGCAAGAGCCCGGGCCCGGGCGGCTTCTCCCCGCGCTTCTATAAATTACTGAAATCGGATTTAATAGAACTCCTCTTAGCTTCATATAATGCAATAGCAAAAGGAGCTTCTTTCCCTAAACAATCTTTAATGGCGCATATTTCTGTAATCCCAAAGCCGGGGAAGAACACCACACATTGCGCCAATTTTAGGCCTATCTCCCTTATAAATATAGACATAAAAATATATTCCATTAAAGGTCTTAATCTTGGCGGTTACCATCATGAAATGGCTATCTTTGCGGAAGACCTATTATTATTCATTACACAACCACATATAACACTCCCAACGGTTATGGCAGAGTTTAAAATCTTTTCCAAACTTTCTAATTTCAAGGTGAATCTCACCAAATCCGAAATACTTAAGGTGAACTTGCCTGATACCCTGGTGGGAGACATTAGAGGCGAATATCTCTTTCTTTGGGCTGAGAAATCTATCACGTACCTAGGGATACAAATCCCAACTGATTTGTTTAGTCTTTTTCAGGTTAATTACCAACCCCTCCTGATCACAATTGAAAAGGATCTTCTCGCATGGAAGCGTCTCCCGCTTTCCTGGTTCGGAAGGATTAGTGTAATTAAAATGGACATATTGCCAAAAATACTTAATTTTTTCCAAACAATCCCCTTACGCATAGCTTCTCCCTTTTTTTAGCAGACTCAAAAAGATAATATCAGGATTTGTATGGGACTCTTCCAGACCCCGGATGTCACACAATATTCTCACCAGACCTATAGAACTAGGAGGAGCAGGTTTGCCTGACATGGGCCTTTACTATGAAGCCTCTTTATTAGCCTGTATAGTAGATGCAGTTTTAAGCTCACCCTCTAAGTTATAGGTGATGTTAGAAGACTCCTTGAACTCAACACCTTTGGGGGCATCCCTATGGCTATCTGCAACAACACGTGGTTTATCCCCAATTCACACACCCCTTTATAAAACGCTCATTGGCACCTGGGGCATGTTGAGGAAATGCCACAATTTGATATCCTTACCTGGCCCTATGTCACCAATATACTTAGACCCTAGATGCCCCTTGAGAGACATGACCCCGGAATTGTTTGGACTCCCACCGAACACGGTGGTGCAAATAAGACATGCACTGGTCGATCGGGATATGCAGTCCCTAGAGGGGTGGTTCCCTGCAGACATGAGGGGTAGTAGATGATTTATGGCTAAACAGTTGGGTAGTTTTATCCCGTCATTAGGCCCTACACAATCACTCACACAAGAAATGACATTTATAGAGCAGATTTTCACAAATAAAGACTCTCCTAGACACTTGATCTCTACAGTCTACGGGTGGTTGCTGAGGGAAAGGGCTAAGAAAACACCAGTCCCATATAGACAAGCATGGGAGAGAGCTCTGAACAAAACATTCTCCAAGGAGGATTTGGACAAGGTGGCTATCTTGACTCATAAACTCTCTGTGTCATCACAAATTCCAGAGACAAACTTTAAAATCATGGCCAGGTGGTACCAAACCCCAGCAAAGTTACACAGGATGTTCCCCTCGGTGTCTGAAGTCTGCTGGAGATGTAAGCAGGGTTCCATGCTGCATATCTGGTGGTCTTGTCCTGAGGTCCGGGACTTGTGAAAGGGGGTTCATGCTTTATACAACAAACTATGGTCGGATACTATTACGCCACTTCCAGAGCTTGGGTTGTTGTCTATGATCCCTAGTTCTATCTCAGCGGTGAAGAAAGGCTTTCTGAGACACTGCATTGCTGCAGAAGCCCTGAACAATATAAATGAGGATGGAGGAAATGAGAGCCACGGAGGGACTGGCGGACTCACAATTTGATAGGTACACTAAGATCTGGTCCCCTTGGATAGAGTTCCGCAGTTCAACGGAATTTGCTTCTTGGATAGAGGGAGTATAGACTGAACAGGTGAAAACTTAGGATCAAGTGGGCGAATCCTTGTACCCTTTATCCCCCCCTCCCTATTGTGCTTTTTCCCAGGTATATATTCGTTTTATGTGTTTATTGCGGTTAATGTTATCAGTTCTGTTAATCAAAGAAATGGTCCTTCACATCTTCATATAGGGATGGCCTCTATTGTGGCACTCATACTATTTTTTCTTTTTCCATGAAGCGGCTATCCAAACCCATTTTAGTTTTACCATTGGTTGTATGACATGTGTCCTTTGTACACTAAGATATACATGCTGATGTGATGTGTACCTGATGCACCGTTGTTATCTTGAACCATGTTATCTTAAACCAAAAGTTTATTGAACAGAATAATGCACTGTGCCGCGATTCCCTAAGATCATGTGCCCGATATCCTGCATGTGTCGCTTCCCAGCTCAGGTCTGAAGGAGTTCACCCTTTTATAAGTGGTGCATGTAAGTGCATTGGATTGTGACACAATTTGAAAGTTAAATCCCGCGCTCAGTCTGAATCAGTTGGATCATCCAACAGCACGTCCCACCAATTTGTGTGGAAGCCAGTGCAGCTATGCCAAAAAATGATTGTGTGCGATACAATCCCAGCGAAGACATCTGTTTAACACCTTAAGGATGTGGCCTTTTTTCATTTTTGCATTTTCATTTTTCACTCCCCACCTTCAAAAATCTGCTTGGATTTTACAGCTTTCATTGAGCGCCCCAAATACTACTTTATGCTTTGGCTCGATACGATCAGGAGGTTACCAAATTTGTACAGGTTTTATAATGTTTTCATACATTTAAAAAAATTAAAACCTTCTGTACAAAAAAAATTCTTCATTTTGCCATATTCTGGCACTAATAACTTTTTCATACACCAGTGCACGGAGCTGTAGGTGGTGTAATTTTTTGAGAATTTTGAGAAGTTTTTAATGCTATCATTTTGAGGACTGTACAACCTCACATATTATTATAATTTTTTATATTTTTAAAAATGGCAAAAAAGTGTCACTTTCGACTTTGGATGCCATTTTCTGTTACAATGTTAAAAGCTGGGAAAAATAGTTATTATATTTTGATAGGACATTTTGGGACGCGATGATACCAAACATGTTTCTGATTCTTACAGTTTTTTTGCTTTTATATGTGATCTAGGGAAAGAGGGTGATTTAAACTTTTACTGTTTTTACTATTTTTTCATTTTTTTTTTCTTTTTAAAAAATATTTTAATCGTTTTTCCAGAACCTTCAGGGTAATTTAACCCTGCAGTGTCTGATTGCTAAAACTATATACTGCAATACTACTACATGGCAAGCCTACGAGTCTCAATGAGACTGTAGGCTACCAAGCCAACCGATCGCCGCCCTCCGATGACATCGGCCATCCAATATGGCGGCTCCCATGTAAAGGTGAGTTAGGTGCCGCGGTCGGGGTCAACCACAGCACTTAACAGGTTAACTGCCGCAATCTGTTCCAGCACTGACAGTGAAATGCGGGCATCAGCTGTATTATACAACCGTCACCCGCTGTGCATGGAGAGAGTTCAGCTCGTGTGCTCTCTCTATACACCCTTCGCAGCACAAGGAAGATATCATTCGTCCTCGGTCGCAAAGGTGTTAATACCTTCACAAGCCGTGCAATCCCCGATAAAATTGACAAAACTCTTAGTAAATGAGTACATTATCATGTATACACCATTGCAAGATTTGCACCAGAATGTGCCAAGGATTTTATAGCCCTCTTATGTGCTGGTTATGTGGAACCTTGCACATTGATACCCCCAGAATTTAAAGCTATAACAGAGAAGAGAACCAATAGCATTCAGAACCTCAATTTTGACTTAGATGCCCCCAGCAAAAAAATACCTGCTGGAGACCAAGAAATATCAAAACTGCCACTGTTTGTGGTTTATGAATTTCTTATTTTCTTGTCATCATGTTCTGTAAGTATTTCATTGAATATTATATCAAGTTATTTAAAATGTTTAATATTTCCTTAATCGATTCTCATTTTACTGTATACTGCAATACTGTACTGATTTTCAGTTGTCCACTCCATAGAACTTGTTGTAAATCACCGGTTTAGTGAAGCATAAATGGTCCTAAAAGGCAATTATTTTATGGTTACTTTATGCAGAATCTATAAGCAGCATACTGTGCTTGTATATTTGCAAAAATGTATTTTTTTTAAATATACATACATTACCATTAATAGATATTAATAGATACACTTTTTAAACCTAAATACTTTTTTTAATGAGATCCTTATTAGTAGAATTAATACATAATATACATAGACACATATGCTTGTAAATGAACATCCTTTACAAACAACCTTTATACATCAATTATAAACCATTATAGCTTTATAGCTATGGACATTTTACATAATTAGGAAATCCCTAATCAGATATCTGAATAGTAAGCAGAAAGCAACATTTTCACTACATTAAAAATACTTAACACAAAATGAATTTTACCAAAGCCAAAGAAAATATGTTTTTTATAGCTAAGATGTATTATAATAACTATTTTTTAAAATCAGAACACATTACATAATTACATATTTTTTAGTTTTTAAAATAGGCTTTAACAATGCCTGGAGATTTATGGCCAGTAAGGGTCCACACTGCTTGCACAGTATCATAATTGTGGGACAGATTGTTGTTGGATCGATTTAGTAGAAATTATTGTTAAATGACCATATTTGCTCAAGTATAAGGTGACCCGAATAAAAGCTGAGGTACCTAATTTTAAAAACCTAGGAAAACCTATTGACTCAATTATGAGCCTAGGGTGGAAAATGCATTGGTGCCAGCCCATGTCTCCAGTATATAGCCAGCCTATGCCCCCCCCAGTATAGAGCCAACAAGTCCCTAGTGTATAGCCAGCCAGCCCCTTACCCTCAGTTTATAGCCAGCCTCGTGTCCTTAGTATGTAGCCATCCACCCAGCCCCCAATATTCAGCTTTCCTCCTGCCCCCAGTAGCACTTAAAAAAGAAAGTCAAAACTCACATTTCTGGTGCCACCCACAGGTCTTTTCTTCCATTGGCAGTGGCAGGCCCATGCATGCCGGCCAGAATACACTATGGTGGTCATAGTCTGTGCAGCCGATGCACACAGACTTGCCACTGCTAATGGAAGAAGATAAGACCTGCGGGGGGCAAGGTGAGTTTTGACTTTCTTTTTTTTCTTGACTCGCTTATTCCTGATTATGTACTAAATGAGTACACAAGGTACTAGATAAAAGAATTGTTTTCCTTTATTGAAATAACATTTAAAATTGACAAGAAGTTAATTAAAGAATTCAAAGTGAAGGATTCCACAAAATTATATGCTTTTAGCCTGACTAAGCGGTCATACTAGGACATAAGTCTTCTAACCATTAACCCCTTACCGACATGTGATGTAATACTACGTCACATGCCAGGTGCGGGTGCATGGAGAGGGCTCACGGGCTGATCCCCCTCCATAGCTGGTAACTCTTTGCTGCCTATTGCAGCAAAGACTTACCGGTAACAAGCAAGCACCGTAGGTGTTTTCCTGCTGATCGCCGTGCGCCGCCATCTTTCAGAGGATCATTGCTCCCTGTGACATCATCAGGGAACAGAGATCCATCGCCATGGCGGCCTCAGGTCTTCAGAAGATCCGAGGCTGCTTCGGGTTAACCCATTCATTACAATGAGCACATTGTAATGAATGAGGAGTAAAATCTCCATATACTGCCATACTGTAGTATGGCAGTATATGATAGGATTGTACAGACAACCTAGGGTTAAAGTACCCTAGGGAGTCTGAAAAAAAGTAAAGATAAAATAAAAAAGTTTAAAAAAAATGATAATAAAAAAACCCCTAAAAACTCAAATCACCCTTCCTTTCCCTATAACTGATATAAATATAAATAATCAGTAAAAAACATAAGCACATTAGGTATCACCACATGTGAAAATGCCCGATATATCAAAATATAATAACAGTTTTTCACTGCGTCTAACCCCGTAAGGGAAAATCGCGCCCAAAGTCGAAAATGGCACTTTTTTGCCATTAAAGAAAAAAATTTATTCTATAAAAAGTGATCAAAAGTTTGTACAGTCCTAAAAATGAAAACATTGTAAACGAGATGAAAAGCCTCAAAAAAATGACACCTCCCAAGGCTCCATACACCAAAGCATTAGAAAGGTATTAGCGCCAGAAGATGGAAAAATCCCCCAAAAATTTTTGTACAGGAGGTTTTAGTTTTACTAAATGTATGAAAACATTATAAAAACTATACAAATTTGATATCCCCGTAATCGTACCAACCCAAAGAATAAAGTAGACATGTCATTTGGGGCATACAGTGAAATCCGTAAAATCCAAGCCCACAAGATTATGGCACAAATGTGTTTGTTTTACCAATTTCACTGCATTTGGAATTTTTTTCCCGCTTCCCAGTACACGGCATGGAATAATAAATATAACCGCTTTGAAGTGTAATTTGTTGCGCTGAAAATAAGCCATAACACAGCTCTGTACATGGAAAAATAAAAAAGTTATAGATTTTTGAAGGTGGGGAGTGAAAAATGAAAACACAAAAATGAAAAAGGGCTGTGGCGTTAAGGGGTTAAACAGCATGACATAAGTAAAGATATTGGTCAGCCTAAATGGCATGTGTTAATTACTAGATAACAGGCCTTCACATATTTCATAATATGTCCCCAATAATATAAATATATCAAAGGGGCTATAGAGAAAGACATCTTACCCATGGTGTTAGTTATATGTCTGGTACCACAAGACACATTGGGGCAGATTTACTTAGCCGGTCCGTTCGCGATCCAGCGGCGCGTTCTCTGCGCTGGATTCGGGTCCGGCCGGGATTCATCAAGGCAGTTCCTCCGACGTCCACCAGGTGGCGCTGCTGCGCTGAAGTTCCCTGAAATGCACTGAAGTTCACAATCCTATCTTGGATGAAGGTGAGTGCAAGCTCCGCGACACAATTTCCTTTTTTAAATGCGGCGGTTTTTCCGAATCCGTCGGGTTTTCCTTCGGCCACGCCCCCCGATTTCCGTTGCGTGCATGCCGGTGCCGATGCACCACAATCTGATCGCGTGCGCCAAAATCCAGGGGCAATTCAGGTACAATCGGTGCAAATCGGAAATATTCGGATAGCACGTCGGGAAAATGCGAATCGGGCCCTTAGTAAATGACCCCCATTGGGGCAGATTTATCAAGTGTCTGAAAGTCAGAATATTCCCAGTTGCCCATGGCAACCAATCACAGCTCAACTTTATTTTACTAGTGCTCATGAATATTTTAAAGGGGAGCTGTGATTGGTTGCCATGGGCAACTAGAAATATTCTGACTTTCAGACACTTGATAAATCTGCCCCATTATGTACCTCACACTTCCTCAGGTACAGTAAGGGGAGTTTATTTAGTTCCCAAACACCCCATAAAAGGATTGTATAGAGCACCTTTGTAAGCTTTCCAGGCCATAATTTTCCTTTTTTCCTGCAATCTGTCATTTTATATAACATACTGATCTTTAGCTTGTTCTTGCAGTAGGGACTGCACCGTGTCTGATGATGCACAAGTTGTCTACTTTCTACAACTTCTTTCTATGAGGGATGCAAATAGTTTTGAAAAGGATCAACGTTGGATGCTTATATATATTAGTTTCCTTGACTAAATGGTAGTCCCCCTTGGATTTACATTCATAAGGAGTGATTAAATGTACAGGTTGTTTCCAGGAGAATTAGGTCCACCAGGTTTCAGAACCACTATTTGGTGTGTTAAATAGTGTTATGGTATTATGCAGCACATTTCATGTATTATGATTTCTGATTGTATTATGTTATGTTTATGAAATGAATTATGAAATGTATAAATAAGATTATGTATATTTACACAATTCGTACATAAAAATTTTAATCTGAACCAATTTTATATTAAAATCGTAAAACGTATCTATCAAAATATCAGCTATTGTATTTAGTACAGTTTTAGAAGAGCAAATGTTTACTTGCTGTGCAGACAAGAATCATCTTTGCTGGAAATCTTTGTGACACAGAGGTATTTGTGAGCAATGAATTGGAAGTTTAACTTTTTTTCTCTTATAACCCAATTTACTGCATGTGTCATTTGGTGGTGTGAAAATACACTGAAAGCTATAGAATAATAATTTCCCTGTGCTTAAATCTTTCTCACAGCTAATAATTATTTTTCTCTCTCCTGGTAAGCAACCTATTCAATTACATAGTTTAAAATGTTATTCACTCAAAATGTGTCAGTGCTAAAGGAAATGAAATGAACTCTTACATAGTTGAGATTTAACAGAGAACATTATTCAGTCAATTATATAAATTTATCTTGAAAATACCTAACATAACTTTATAACTGACATATATTGAGGGTCAAAAGTAAAAATGTTCTAAATTATTACTGCAGTAAATAACTTCTGACTAGAACATTTCAAATTTCATAAATGAGAAATGAGAATTCAAGATGAGAATTGCAGTCATTTCATTCTTTATTTCTTTAGCTAACAATTATTATCATTTATGACAGCTTGGTTGATAATCCAAAGAACAAAAACACAATTCTTTCCAAATAAAAAATCCCCTAAAATTAGTAGTCAAATGCATTATCCAGGACTGCAAAAAGATGGCTATATTCTTCATATAAAAAGTTCTACATAGTGGAAAAGCTGGATAAAATGAATGAAGACCAGGAAAGTTTGGTTTCCAAAGGAAGGAGTAGTTTCATAAGAAATTCAATGAATCATGTTTTTTGGGTCTATACTTTTTTGGGGAGACTTTTGGATAAAGAGTATTTTCTAAGTTAGAGTATTAGAAAAGTTAGATCCTGGCTTACAATCTCAATTCTAGCTCATAGGGGGAGAAATGCTTGCGCAGTCCAAGAATTAGTGATCAAAATTGTGAATTCACTACCTCCACGGCATGTGGGTAGAGGGGTGGGGTGACTGATGAAGGGGGCGAGGATGAGGCACTCTCGACCCGTGCCTGCATTCGTTTACAAAACTTTTTCTTTAACATAACCCACATGCTTGCTCTTCTATGCAAAACTACGCCAGGTCTGACTTGTCATAGTTTTTCTCACCAACTGCACCTCCTGCCAGATACATCAAGAGGCCTAAGCTGAGGGGGAAGTGGTCGCTATCATACCCCAGTGCAGGACTGTATAGATATTCCGCACAATATTTATAGAAAAATGACATGAGAAACCATCATGCTCATTTGAGACTTAATTAGCTTAATGCCATGTAGAATTTGTGAACAATTATCAAGGCTCTGAAAAGGCATAAAAATGTGACCCGCAACATTTAACCCTATTTAAGAAATTACAACCCTCAAGGATTTGTTCATGCAGTAGTGATCATTTGACCTGCTTTTAAAAAGGAAATGCATGGAATAGTGCAAAAGAGACATGCAACTTTCCATATGTTTGCCATTTTGGTGTCCAATGATATATTGTGCCCAGATTTCGTTGACAGTTACATAAGCATTAAACCTTAATGTAGGTTATCCACAGTGAAAATGTTAAACTTTCCTAGTCTTTTGAGGTTGTGCCATTTTAACTTTTCATTGTTAAACTGCACATTCACTTCTGAAATATATATTTTTTCAAAACCAGAGGGGTCAAAATGCTCATTGCATCCTTTTATATATTCCTTAACCCCTTCATGGACTAGGGTGTACTATTACGTCCTGGTGCTGTGGTGTATTAAAAGAATTTGTGGGCTGAGTTCTCTACATACACAGCAAGTATCAGCTGTATAACGCATCTGACACCTCCCTCTAACCGCTATGGTCAGTGCTGGCACTGATCACAGAAGTTAACCTGTTAATTGCCACAATCAAATACGACCAATTTGCATCTTTGATAGCTCTGTGATATCTTCTGAGGGTGGCGATCGGTTGCCATGGAAGCCTACAATCTCAAAGACCCTTTGTGTGCTGTAATTGTAATGGGATGAAAAAAGTCAAATAGATGTAATAGTTAATAGAAGATAGAAACTTTTTTTATGCTTAATACAATGATAAAAATAGAATCCACAGGTAATGGGACACAGAAGGACATATCCTATGATGATACAAGGGAAATATCTCAGACGATTATAAACAAATAGCCAAAGCCATATCATGTTTAACCCCTTAGTGACCAAGCTAATTTGGGCCTTGATGACCAAGGCCTTTTTTTTCAAAACCAGCATGTGTCAATGTATCCGGTTATAACGTTAGAAGGCTTCAGCTTACCCAATTTATTTATTTTTACGTTTGTTTTTCCGTTGCGCTTTGTACTTCAAAATAGTGGGAAATTTTGGTTAATATATTTGACATTTATTTATGAAACTGATAGTAACTAATATGGGTAGTAAGACTAACTAACATTTACCATATCTCAGCTTTGTGTTGGCATCATTTTAGAAGTGTCCTTTTGTTTTATTACAACACTAGACAGATCACAAATCGAACAGCATTCTCTCAAATTTTCAAGAAAATTTTAGAATCAATTATTTTAGGGACCATTTCATTTCTAATGGGGATTTTGGAAGTTCTATTAATAGGAATCACCCACATATCTGGCATTCTAATTACTATAGCACGTAGGAAGCTTGTTAACCCTTTATGTATTTAACAGAAATAATAAACTAATATTTATCATTAATACATTCATTTAGCCACAAAATTTACACACATAAAGTGAATAAAAGTAGAAAATGCATCTAAGAATATATTGTGCAGTTTTTTCCAAGTAAGAGGACCCCCCCCCACATGTGTATGTAACCCACTGAAACATGGTAAAGCTTTTGGATTGCGTTTCCAAACATAACCAAAATGCTAAATGTGAATGTGCCTCAGGTGCCACAAACTTTATTCCAGCGAATTTGTACATTTTTTATCATGTGGTATAGGGGCATTTTAACCCCTTGCCACTGATGGGCTTTTTCCATTGTACTTTCTGTTTATTGCTCTCCACTTTGAGGACTGTGTGACCTTTAGATCACTTTTCATTATGTTTTTATGTGTTGTGAATTTTTCCCCACGGGGTTCACCACCAGTAATAACCATTTACCGAGGGATCGACAGGGTTAACAGCCGGTTCATAAGACAGCTGGCTCACTGCTCTTCTCTGCACTGGGCCCTGTGCAGACCTTAGGTTAGGACAGCAAAGAGAGACGGAGAAATCTGTATGGGTGGTCACTAAGGGGTTAAATTCAATAGCGATGTTGCATTCACCTTAAGTTAGCATAAAGAAAAATATCACAAAGCTTGTCATGATCCAAGTAAACCAGATTGTGAAAAAATGGTGTGCTGACATCAAAATAATAAAGAGATCTTACCCATGTTCGCAGCTTAAGTGTACTCCCGTATCAGGGAAAACAAAAACGAAATCCTGTAGTTGATAAATAAGTGTAATGGCTCGATTACCCACAACTTATGTGACCTTTTGGTTTTCTTGTACAGGCAGTCCCTGGGTTATGTACAAGATAGGTTTGTATGTAAGTTGGAACTGTGTATTTTATAATTGTAACTCCAGACAATTTTTTTTTGGTCTCTGTGACAAATGTTGGGATCCAGGGTTAACAATAAATCTTAATTCTAGACACATTTGATAATTGTTATAGCTGACCACTGTAGCCCAGGGCTAAAGTACAGTAAAGTAAGTCAGGTGTTCTAAAGTAGGGGACCGCCTGTATACACTAGAAAGCATTGAAAACATGTAACATTTTTTGTGGTTCTGCAAAATCATGGTGATATTTTTTTTAAATAATTCTCTGTTTGACTAATTTTGCAGAATAAATAATTTTGAGGTAAAATAAATTACTGTTGTCAGAACTGTGTTAAGTTATGTTTATTGACAAGTTGCACTTTCCATTGGTATCATGTTTGGGTAAATTTGTTGATCACTTTTTACATCTGTGTTTGTTTGGTTGGATATGCAAAAATTAAAATTTTTATGTTTTTTTTTTCATTTTCCACAATGGAAAAGTGATCTTCTGTTCCAATGGAGGATACAAGGGCTGCCATGGTACCTATGAGCACCACCAAACATTTGCCATAATAATATGGTACAATTTCCTTCAGGCTGTTCAGAGAAGGTTCACAGGCTAAGCCCCCTCCATACAGGGTAGTGTGAAGAGCAGAAAATGGGTTTATGGAGTAGATAACTGATTTAAACTGCAAATAACCTTCAAAGCTTAAATAGCAACAGTACATCTGTGATTCAATCAACTTCCCCCTTCCAATGCAGACTGTAAGGGGGTCTGATCACATATACAATATACTGCACTACAACTATATTGTCTTGAACAATATATAATTATAAATTAATCACAGATGCCTTAAAAGTCAGATGCCTTAAAAGCTCACACATGGGAGGAAGACGCCAGCTGATGAAGGCTCAGGAGAGTTTTACTGCGTGACTTGTGTATACTTGATTTGTTACATGCTCCGAAAATAAAAGGAGGAATTTTGCTTTCACCTCGAGGTGCTGGGATTTTTTCATTTTTATACTGTTAAAGTGTATCCACGTGCATGAGGGAAAGGAGCCGAGTGACGACCATTTACTGCATATAAATTAATCACAGCTTCACTCCTTTAATGGAGTGAAGTCACAGAGGGTGCCCAGAAGCAAACACCTTAGGTGCTGCGGTCGTGTTCGACCACCACATATAGAGAGTTCTCGGTCCATAAGCCTACTCAATAACTCCTTCACTACCAACTGACCTTTATTTACACTGGATGGTCATTAAAGGGTTAATATTCCATGCAATGTAGTTGGAAGATGGAAAAATATTCCAAATGGAGTAGAAATCAATGTACACCATTGCACCATTGTTGCACTATTTTCTTACAGACTTTACATTGATAGCTTTCACTATTTGGCCTAAATGACACCTCTCTTTTATTTTTTGGGTCAGTATGATTATATAAATATCACTTCTATACAATTATTGGTATATTTTAATAAGAAAAAGCAAATAGCTGAACTGCCATATTCTGATGCTACTTACTTTTTTAAATTTACTTTTATTTTTAATGTTTAAGTGTGCAGAAGTTTGTATGTTCTCTCCGTGTTAGTATGAGTTTCCTATGGGTCCTCCGGTTTCCTTCCACACTCCAAAATATACTGGAAGGTTGATTAGATTGTGAGCCCCATGGGGACAAGTACTAATTTTTCAAGCTCTGTGCAGCGCTACCCAATCTGTTGGCATTATATAAATAAAGGAATTAGTTATTAATAATTAATGATAAATTAATTAACCTTGGTAAAATGTTCTTAAACAGGTTAAACTTTTAAAGGAAATCTACGGTCAAAACCAAGCTTGAATAGAGGCTCATAAATGCAGGCACTATGTGTGCTGATATTCTTATATATGCTATACATGGCCTCCTTCCTTGTAAAATCAACTTTAAAAATTATGCTAATAAGCCCAAATGCCTCTGTGGGTGTTAGCAGAGCCTTTTTATGCTACAGTTTCACAGGGTATTCCAGTGTTCAAGGAGCACTCCTCTCTCCCACGTTGTGCTAAAACCTCTGCTGCTGTGAGATTACATCAAGCAGAGGGAGGGAAACAAGCAGAGGGAGCAGGGGCAAGGTGAGAAACTGTAACAGCCTGTAAAGCTCCAGCCCATAGGGGCACTGGTAAAGCCATCCAGAGCCCTACTAGTTCATTAGCATAATTTAAAAAGTTGAAGGAATGAGACCATGGATAACATAAAAAATACTACTTTAAAATTCAGTTATCATATTAAACTTTCTGATTGTACATGTATTTTTATCAAGTTTTTGGTGTGCCAAAAGTTTTTTGCTGAAAGCAAATGCCTGACTATGCAAATTGATGTTTAATCTATAGCTACATAAGCTACCATTTACTTTGCAATGTTACCTTTCTTTGTTTAGGACTATTTAAATAGATGGTGTGAAACATGTTCTAAATTATAATCCCTTTACTAATGTTCCTCATATGCTTCATTACTTTGAAATTGACATTTTGTATCATTGATTTATCTGTAGAGATATTTACTGAAGTTTAGGAAAATCTAATGACAACATTATGTAGCTGATTTTAATGAGTGACTTAAGAGTATAAGTAGTTAGAGGTGCTGTTGCCAGAAGTGCATAATATCTCCACATAATATAGCGTGATCAGTGGATACTTTACTTGATTACTGCAAGCTTGTGGAAGGAGGGCCAGATGGTGCTTTTTCATGCCAGAATTACTTAGAAAACTCTGCACACTGCTTAATTGGTTCCTGCATAGTGGACTACACTGAGAGCTAGCATGCTATATATATGAAGACTTTAATTAGCACATTTTATTGCACTATATTTAACTAGTAATAATGAGCTAATTAAAGTACATATTCTTTAGATTTCAGCTATCAACTAGAAATAAAATACAGTTTGCGGGTTCAATGAAACTGAAGCAGTTTTAGAATGAAAATGTAATCTATAGAAAAGTTTTTATAAATAAAAAGAAAAATGTTTGGTGTTTAGGTTTTGTTTTAGTACTTTTTTTGTAAACAAAGCCAATGGTGAAGTAAGCAGGATGCAAAAATATAAAACCATTTTTTGTTGACACTTTATTGCATCAATTCTAGAAACTGAAACACACTGGGGCACATGTATCATAGTTTCAGCTAGGCAAATTGTCAAATTTTAGCGACTTTTGCCATTTTTGCGGCATTTTGGAAACTTTTAACTTTTTCAATTACGCCTTGTCTGCAACTTTATGCAGTGTGCCTCATGTATCATTGTTTTAAAAATGCTCCGTGCGACTTGTGCCGTTTTTGCGCAATTGCCGTTTTTGGCGCAATTCTGCAACTGGCCCAGGGCAGGTGCAAAGGAAGTTTTTTTTTTCATGTACCGATTTTAACATGTAAATTGGAATTATTTCACATGCTTTAACTGTTTAACGTTTTGCACAGTAACCTCTTTTATCAAATTTTTTAAATTTTTGCACTTTTTTATTTTTTAATTGGTTACTTCTAAGGGTGAGGTCACATGTAGCTGTTAAATTGTGTTTTGAATGCATTTTGAAACTAATTACAACAGCTGAGGAGAGGTGATTTACCTAATTTCATTACTGTTAACATTTGCACTTACAAAACACAATCTAAACGCCACGTTAACGCATGTGTTTGCATTGCGTTTACTATGTGTTTTGTACATTCAAATATTACCAAAAATGTAATTAGGAAAATCACCTCTTCAGAGCTGTTGTAAAAAGGTTTCAAAATGCATTAAAAATGCAACATGTTAAATCCCAAATTAACAGTATTGTCCACTGCTGTATATAACCCCTCAAAAGACTTGTGTCCATGTGGATTTGAGACATTTGCAACAAAAAGTCTCAAAAAGAAGCCAAAATTTGCGCTTGCCAGGATAGGAAAAACTGAACATGTATCACAAGTAAAAAGACGGAATCATACATAAGATGCAAAAACTAGCCGCAAAGTCTCTAAAATTCCCCTCAGAGAGACCAAACTATGATACATGTGCCCCACTGACCCTCATTTATTAAAGTGTTTGCACCAATTTTCTGTCTGACTTTGCACTAGAAAGAACGTGCAAACTGCTTGCACATGTATTTATAAAGTGTCTGCACCAGTTTTGTATGGTGGCTGCACCGTGTCCAACAAGACTGGTAAAATGTGCACAAAAAGCGGTGTGTTATTGCTTATTAGTGCCACAATTCTCTCTGATGTGTACCACAATTCTGTCCACAGTTTTGCAGCAAGAACAAAGTGGACCAAATAATTGGTCCTTTCTGCTGGAGCACGGGGCACCAGATGGGTGCCAGAACGTGCACTACAATTCATGAACCTGACACATGATGCACATTTCACAGGCAAACTGCACATAGTGCATACTGTTTTTGACAAATGTGGGTCAAAATTAAAATGCTGTGGATGTCCCCAGCCATGTTGCTTTTTTTGGTTATGTTCCACATCTTTAAAGTACAGGTGAAATATTATTAGGATGGAATTACACATGCCCAATATTTGATCATAAAATGAAAAGTAAGGCATATGGTATGGACATGTCCGACCATTCAGGCATATTGGCAGGAGGTGATATTACTGCTAACTAATGTACTTAATATACCTGTTCACTCTACGCCAGAGCTCTGCTTATTGGGGGTGGTTGATGAAGAAGCATGGCAACATCACAAGCGGATATTTCTTAGAGAGGTACTGTTTCTGGCTAGGAAGGTCATAGCTTTAAAATGGATGGCGACACAACCACTATCCCTATCAATGTGGAGGAAATTAGTGAATTCGGTCCTCCCTTTTCATGACCTGATATATAAGGGAAGAGGCTGTCCAGATAAGTTTAATAAGGTGTGGGGACAATGGTGTGACTCCTCGGCTACACTTTATTCCGTGAATACATTCACGTCACAGTTAAGGGCATTACAGGATGTTTAACAACGCGAATATTAACCCCTTAACGCTCTGCGCCGTAGCTCTACGGCGCAGAGGTATAAGGGATGTATGAAGAGGGCTCACGGGCTGAGTCATCGGGGGGCGGCGATCGGTTACCATGGTAGCCTCGGGTCTTCTTTTGACACGAGGCTACATGGTTTATGCAGGTTCGTTACAATGAGCCAGTGGCTCATTGTAATGTATGACCTGCAAAAACGCCATATATTGCAATACTGTAGTATTGCAGTATATGGTAGGAGCGATCTGACCATCTAGGGTTAATGTACCCTAGATGGTCTAAAAAATATTGAAAAAAAAAAAGAAAAAAAAAAGTTTAAAAAATAAAAAAAATTAATAAAATATTAAAAGTTCAAATCACCCCCCTTTCCCTAGAACGGATATAAAACATAACAAACAGTAAAAATCACAGACATATTAGGTATCGCCGCGTCCCAAAATGCCCGATCTATCAAAATATAAAAACGGTTACGGCCGGCGGTGACCTCCGAGGCGGGAAATGGCGCCCAAATCTCCGAAATGCGACTTTTACACCTTTTTACATAACATAAAAAATGAAATAAAAAATGATCAAAATGTCGCACAGACCTCAAAATGGTAGCAATGAAAACGTCGCCTCATTTCGCAAAAAATGACCCCTCACACATCTCCGTGCGCCAAAGTATGAAAAAGTTATTAGCATCAGAAGATGGCAAAAATTTTTTTTTCTTTTTTGTACACATTCGTTTAATTTTTGAAAATGTATTAAAACACAATAAAACCTATATAAATTTGGTATCACCGCGATCGCACCGAACCAAAGAATAAAGTAGGCGTGTTATTTGGAGCGAAGAGTGAAAGTCGTAAAAACTGAGCCCACAAGAACGTGACGCACGTGCGTTTTTTTTTCAATTTTTCCACATTTGGAATTTTTTTTCAGCTTCGCAGTACACGGCATGTTAAAATAAATAACATTACGGGAAAGTAAAATTTGTTACGCACAAAATAAGCCCTCACACAGGTCTGTACACGTAAAAATGAAAAAGTTATGGATTTTTGAAGTTGGAGAGCGAGAAATTAGCCGAAAAACCCTCCGTCCTTAAGGGGTTAAAAAAATTGGAGGGATGAAATAATTAAATAACTTGTGGGAACTGGTCTTCTAAACTGATACCCCATCTACAATCGAAAACTATGGAGGTGGTCTAGCAGCAGCACTGCAGAGTTTTGGTTTCCTTTTTAGTTTGTTTTTGCTGTTTTTTTTTCTTTTTTTGCTTTGGTTGTATTTATTTGTGTACGCATGATATGTAAAACATAATATCATATACTGTGGAAAAGTCTTTTTTATTGTGATTGTTGTACACTTTTAATAAAACGAGTTTAAAAAAAAAATGAAAAGTAAGAAAGAAACAATGATTCTCTATATCTCATTCTGATGTTACATTTGTTCAAAAAATGTAAAATACATTTCATATAGATTAAAAATATATTTCAAAAAATCAAATCATTGCTGCCCAATGCTTGATTTTACAACCTGAATTGAGGTGACTGCCATTGACATCACTGTTAATGCAACACATAAATGGCTCTAATCCATCAACATAGGAGTTGTTAGAGGTAAAGCTTTAGGCCCCAATGGAATGTTCAGCTGGGTCCATCCATGCAACTTTTTATGCTTGCTAGACATTGTGTACCTTACAAAAGGTACCATTTGAAAACGAATGATGCAGCACTATCACTAGAATCACTGATAGGTTGATAAAAAAGTTTTATAAAATTAAATGTTTGTTATAAACACTAACTACTATATATGTATTTGATCACATGAAATCACAGCATGCATTTATGGGTTTCCACTCCTCTCCATGCCTCCATGAAGGCATGCTGTGATTTCTTGCAGTCAGATGCATATATGGGGTAGATTTTACAAATGATAGTGGGTAAAGGACCTTCAATGACATCACCCTGGTCACTTGACATGAAGTGCTGAATGGTGAGAAGAAGGCTGCTGGACTCAAGCTGAGCACGACATGCCCCTTCTTACTTGCTGCTGATGTGAGGGAAACAATTTTTAGCTAAAGGAAGTTAATAGGGCATTTAGTTAATAGGGTTAATAGTCACTTGTTGTATTTGTGAAAAATGTGGTCACAGGTTCCCTTTAATAACTAATACTTGAATTATTATCTAAAAAAATTATAATTACAATTTTTTTCTGTTTTTAGTTTCATCAGTTGTTAAATGTTTGCTGAAAAGATAAAACAGTTGTGTTATAATAATGTGATTTAATCTATACATGCTGAGTACAATGCAGGTTATATAAAACCCCACATTCAGTTTGTTTCCTTTTTACCTCAAATCCACACTGAAGCATGTGCATTACAGTTTCAATACAGTAACAGTTGGTGTTGATAATTAGCATTTGAGTCATGCAGAGAAATTAATTAATACTTTAAAGGTTCCCACAGTAGCATTTAAAATCTTGCTGTGGCGTGACATAATAAACATTGTGTGAGTCTGTACAATAACGGCTATTTCTAATGTATGGGGTTATATTGCAACCATCTAGTTAGTTATTGATCAGCTCATAAATGTAACAAATGTGAATTTAAATTTTATTAAAAAATTATTTTGCAGTATTTTTAAATGTCTGAGAATGTGGTATATACATAATAAAAGTGGTATATACATTGAAATAAATTTGATGCTGTTCAGTGTCCCTATCTACAAAATATGGGAAATTCAACTGTACAGTTTATCTATACAGTAGAAGGGAAGGGTTTTTGAAAGCCTTCTGTCTTCCTTTCACAGTCTAGAAATGAGGATTTTCTATAACTACTATAGATAACAGTATCCTGCATTTTATTGCCGTTAACGCTGTAAAAATTCTCAATTTTTTTTTTGTTATATTTTGAAAAAATACCACCTGTGAACCATACCATATATACTCGAGTGTAAGCCAACCCGAGTATAAGCCGAGGCCCCTAATTTCACCACCTAAAACTGGGAAAACCTATTGACTCGAGTATAATCCGAGGGTGGGAAATGCATTGGTCACGGCTCCCCCCCAGTATATAGCCAGCAAGACCCCAGTAGTATATAGCCAGCCTGCCCCCCTGTAGTATACAGCCAGCCTGCCCCCAGTAGTATACAGCCAGCCCACCCAGCACTTTAAATAATTAAACTTATATACTCACCCTCCAGCAGTCCCCATGCTTAGCACGGCTCCCTCGGTCTTCTGTAAGAGCTGATAGAGACGCTCTGCCGGCAGGAGCATACTATGAAACAGCCTCTGCTGACGTCATAATATGGCTGCGTCTATGCTGGCTATTACAGCAGACCAAAGAAAGAAGAGGAGCCGCGGGGAAGATAGAAGAGGAGCCGCGCCGACATCGGGGAGCCGCGCTGAGCATCGGGGCTGCCGGAGGGTGGGTATACAAGTTTATTTTTTTTATTGACTGGTGTATAATCCGAGGTGAGGTTTTCAGCACATTTTTCTTATACACGAATATATATGGTATTTGAAAAAGACTCAACAACTATATTGCTGCCCAAAACTGTGGGGTCTCATTTCCTTATCTTTGAAAGAAAAACACATTTTCTTTCAGTGAAGCTAACATTAGATGAATCATTAATACCCTCTATACATTGTTTATGTAGTAAATGACCAACTATTTTAGCTGCAAACATCTGGTTTTAATGCATTATCTACATAGGTGTGTATAGGCCCATTTTGTACAGTCAGCACTTAGATGTACAGCCAGTGGTTTACTAACTGTATGAGAAGGCTCATGTGAAATAAAGCCTGTGCACAACATAGTATCAAATGCTGTTTGGAGTTTATTATAAGTACAATAGTGTATAGAGATGTTTCCGCCCCTTGGGCCTTTGTCAAACGCTATAAACAGTTATAAAGGAAACATAAGTACTATAGATACACAAGAGAAATCATTGAAGATAAGTAATCAATCATATGACAACGTAATACTCAGAGGTAAGCATGATTACAATGTTAGACAATATATGATGGTCAAGAGAATATATATACATCATGATGTCCAGAAAAACGGACAAGTAAACAGTTATACAGAGAACACAACTTATATCAGAAAATTGTATTGGAGGCCAGGTATAGATAGAGCTAAGAGAATCACAGAGTTACAGAATATACATGCTATGTAAATAAGTGAGTCATGTAGAAAAGAGAGAAATATCTCAGCTTGCATAGATGATAAGATGCACAAGGTACGCATAGAATTGGATTAGTATTGTCATGGTCCATATATGGTACCTATAAGGAGGAAAGAAAACATCCAGGAGGCATATAATAAGTAAACAGGCAGCACACTCACCAATAGGAATGAGATAATAGACACGATCTATATTGTGCAGTAGCACGCTCTGAATGTGTACGAAGCTTGAGATTATAAGGAAGCTGTATCATGGGATGAACAGCATGATTTAACACAGGGAATGACGAGGCCGGCAAGGTGAATGAGCCGTGCATGCGCTGTGGAGAGAGAGTAGGTGGTAATGATAAGTGGTGCTTAGTGCGGCACATGGACCAGTTGTGCGCACACGCTGTGGAGAAGTTGGTAGGGGAAAATGAATGCCGCTCAAGAAGGCTAATGGATGTTTAGAAAATCCTTGTTCTTGTATGCTAGCACAGCTGAAAACAGTTTAGCTCTATAGGTAGGCTATTATACCTCCCTTTGAACTGGTTTAGAATATGAAGAATCACATTTGTTTGTGCTATGAAACCCTCACAATGTCCAGAAAACAAAATAATCATGTAAAACTCGGCAGTCTATTCTTGTTCTTAGAAATAAGGCCATTCCATATGACAAACTGCCAAGAAACTGAAGATTTAGATTTAGTAGTGTGTACTACTCTCTTCAGAGGAGAGGACAAACAGGCTCTCTCCAGAGTTAGAGTGAAGAGGCAACATCAGGATGCTGGGCTTCAGGGCAGAGTGGCAAAGAAAAAGCCAAATCTGAAACTGGCAAAAGAACACAGACATTAGACAGAGGAAGATTGGAAAAAGTGAACTGAAAAGATGCTGGAAGAGTGCCTTACACCATCTGTCAAGTATGGTGGAGGTAATGTGATGGCGTTGGTGCTGGTAAAGTGGGAGATTGTTACAAGGTCAAAAGGATTTTGAATAAGGAAGGCTATCACTCCATTTTGCAAAGCCATGCAATGCCCTGTGGACAATGCTTGATTGGAGCCCACATTATCCTACAACCGTACAATGACCTAAAGCACACCTACAAATTATGCATGAAATATTTAGGGAAGAAACAGGCAGCTAGTCAACCCAGTCATCAGATCACAATCCCATTGAGCTGTTGTGGGAGCAGCTTTTCAAATGAAAAAGAAAAAAAATTCAAACCTTTTCAATGTCTGGACTATATTTCTATTTTATTCATTTTGCAACTCATTTGAAAAATCAAAGTATGAGTTTTCATGGAAAACACAAAATTGTCTCTGTGACCCCAAACTTTTGAGCTTTAATTTAGGTAATATTTTGGCTAGAAATTTTTAATGTTTTTTGTCCTAAGCCAGCAGCAGCCATAATGTTTGTGTCAATAGAGTCATAGAACCAGAAAAACAAGCAACTGCTTGTTGAACCTTTTACTTGTGAAATAATAATGTCACAGTTACAGAAAACCCACCACTACCATTATTTTCCAAGTAGATCAAAATTAAAGAACAACATACAATTCCATAAATGAAAAAGTCATTGTGTAGTCCTATGTGAATAAATCCTGACATTTGTACAATATCAGTATTTGAAGCTCATTTCATAAATTGTATATACAATCTGAAGCACAGAATAAAAATGTGAATTAAATAATTTTAGAAGAACTATGATTAAAATTAGTGAACACTCAAAAACCTGCAAGTTATTGTTAACCTTCTGCTAATTTCCTTAATTATCTGACAAACATTATTTAACTGGCAGCCTAACTTTTCAGTTTCCATTGAATTTGCAAAAATGGTGTGCTGTTCCAAAGTGACCCCAAGCAGCAGGTTGTCCAAATGAAGGGCACATCGCAAAATCATTCAAGTTCCCCTCAAGGCTGGCCAACCATTCAGCATTGAAAAGGGTAAAGATATGTCTCCTAATACAGTGTCTCTACATTTTAAGAGAACCTTTACCTTAAAGGGAACCTTTCACCACAGAACCACGCTATAAATCCCTCACAGTACCTTCTAGATGACTGTAGTGGTATTTTTATGGTTCCTTTGTGTTTTCTGTAGGTTTCAGCTTCATTCCAAAAGCCCCTTTGCAATGCATTGATACAGTCAAGAAGGTGGGAGACCAGTCAAGCACTCTCGTATTTGAAATCTCATTGCTTGCGCAGTGAGGCTTGTTCCCAATAGTATCCGGAGCTGCACCACACATGCTCGAGTAGTGTGTGCGGAGCTGGGTAGGTCTGAGAGCTAGTCGCCCAAGGTCTGATATGGGAATGCGCTGAGTTTTCATACGAAAGAGGAGTGACACGAACAGGGCGCAGTGCAAAGTGATGTGGAGGGGTGGGTTTACCAGGCGTTTAGTGACTGTGATTAGGTGGGAGAGAGCTTGACTCGACACCAGTCTCCTTGACACCATCGATGAGAGAAACCAGGATGAATTAAAGTGTCTTTTGGGACAAAGCTGCAAACAACAGAAAACACAGAGGAACCATGAAAATAAAATTATAATGAAAGCCCAAACTGCAGTGACTGAAGCTCTTATTACCAGAAAGAATCAAAAGGCTAGAATCAACCTTTCCTAAGAATCATGTTGTATGGACAGAAGGGAAGAGGTACACAGTTCATTTTAGTGATGAAAGAAAGAATTATTTGGATCTAATAAGAGAATATTTGTTAACAAACTGGGGAAAGACTAAACCATAAGTGGTGTAAAGAAGTCAGTGAAAGGTGGTGGAGAAAGTGTCATTTTTTGGGGAATGTTTTCTGCAGCAGTATTCTACCTCTCTTGTAGCTACATGGAGTGAGTGGAAGAGTGTATTAGAACCTTCAACAAAACATTGTTCCTTCCTTGCTTTCATCACTTAATCATCTAGCAATTTTCATGCAGGGTAATTCCCCTGTCACACACAAAAACAGGTAAAGCAGTTCCTTAAAACAGAAATTATTAAAAGAATGAAATGGCTAGATCACAGTCCTCATTTAAACCCAATAGAAAACCTCTGAAAAGGGGGGTGGAGCTAGCCGCTGCACTGAATGGCAGCTTAGACCGTGAGCTCCGTGTGTGAGAGGCTGGAAAACAAAGCTACTGGGGCAGAGCAATCAACAGACATGGTGAAATACGGAGTGGTAAGGGGAACAAGTATAGCCTCTTAAAAGCAGAGAAATCTAGAGGATTCAGTAATAAATCAAAAGAGAATACTGATCTCTCCTACCGGGGGCCTAAATCCAAGATGTCGCCGACAGACCATGTGCACTCCGACATGGCTGAGGAATCTGGGGGAGAAGAACCCTGTGAGAAGAATGTGGCTGGTCGTGACCTGCTCGGAATTTCACAAGCAGCGCTGAAAGCCACAATCACCTCAGCTCTAAAACCTATCATGAAGGAGTTAAATAAAATAAAGACAGAGGTGAGACATGTGGGGCACAGGGTTGAGGAGCTGGAAGCAGCGCAGGAGGAAATGACTGTTTATGCTGAAGCAGTGAGAGAGAAGCTGAAAGCAAAGGATCAACAGATTAATCAGGTAATGCTAATGTTAGAAGACCAAGAAAATAGGAGCAGGAGGAAGAATATACGTCTCAAGGGTCTTCCGGAGAGCTGGGCCTCAGACGCATTGCCTGCAATTATAAAACAAATATTCAGCTCGAGAAAGGCACGCAGCTCAGGCAGCAGTACTGCCACACTTAAAACCCCCCACATGGCTAGTATAAAAGTTTGCACCTGGAATGTCAAGGGAATGAATGCCCCAAGTAAGAGAACTCAGCTCCTGCTCCTACTGCGACAGATGCAGACTGATGTAATGCTCCTACAGGAGACACATTTTAGAGATAAAAACATCCCACGTCTACCTAAAACGTTATTTGACAAATGGTACCATAGTAGTCACCCTACCTCAGCTTCCAAGGGGGCACCCATCGGTTTCCATAAGGATTTACCATTTATATACTGAGACTCCTACAGAGATTTAGAGGGCAGGATCATACTCGTTAAAGGTACTATTGGGAATCATATGTATACCTTTGCATCATGGTTATGCAACACTTTAGAAACCATAAAAATGTTTTCTGAAGGCACCCTCATAATAGGAGGAGACCTAAATGTCACATTGGACCCACTGACTGACTCCTCGACCGGACACTCTGCAGTACCATATAGTGCATTACGGAAGATGAAGATGGCATTACAAGATTCCTTGTTAATAGACACTTGGCGATACCCCACGTCCTCCAATTTTACCTTCCATTCGGGACCTCATAACTCTTACCATGAGATTAGATTATATTTTCACACAATCTACAGGTATACATCAGGTTATAACAGCCGACATTGGCATGATATCTATTTCAGACCATGCCCCTGTCACCACTGAATTTAAATTAGCACACCTGCCCATTAGAGACTGGACTTGGAGACTGAACGACACTTTATTAGAAGACGATACTCTACTGAAGGAATTGACTACTAAAATGATGCTATCTTTTACAGACAACAAAGATTTAGTTAAGGACCCCTTAGTTCTATGGGAGGGACAAAAAGTCCTTGCTAGAGGGTATTTAATGGAAATGGGAGCTAGGGTTAAGAAGAAAAGGATGGCATGGATAAGACAGCTCATAACCGAGCTAGCAGCACTGGGGAGGCAACATAAAAAATCAAGAGCTTTAGGAACTCAAAAAGAATTGCTCAGAGTAAGAGAATGTTTGAAGGACGCACTCAACATCCAAACTGCTAAGATCTACGCCAGAGCGCAACACCGCTTCTATGCTTATATATCCTCACTTACCACCGCTATGGGGGTCAAAGGTATCTAAAGCCGATGAGATTGCACAAGTGTTCCACCAATAATATATGGGACTCTATAATCTTCGCAACAGCGATACTTCGCAACAGCTGTCTGAAAGAACAATAGAAATTGAGAATTTCCTTAAGGCTCTAAAACTGCCTCAGTTAAAATAATAGCCTCCATTCCTAGTGGCCGTAGCCCGGGGCCGGATGGCTTTTCTATAGTATATTATAAGACATTAGGTGAGCTATTACTCCCACATCTAGCCAATGTCTGAAACTCGCTGCTGCAGGGATCACCAATGCCCAAATACATGCTCCTTGCACATGTTACCATACTGCACAAAGAAGGTAGGGATCCAGAACTAGTAGGAAACTATCGACCAATATCCATACTAAATGTTGACTTGAAGATTTGGGCCAAATTGATGGCGTCTTGCATTGCCCCCTTTCTCCCCAAGTTAATATCACCTGAGCAAGCAGGATTTATAAGGGGAAGGGAGGGAAAGGATAATGCTTTCAAACTGACCCACACCATCAGCTATGCCCGAAGCCACAAAACCCTGCTAATCCTTCTCGGCACAGATGCCGAGAAGGCATTTGATAGGGTGGACTGGCACTTTATAAAAGCTACTCTAGGGAAATTTGTCTTTCCCCCAGCTTTTATAGCTGCAATATTCAGTCTATATCTACATCCATCGGCACAAATAAGGGTTAATGGGGTATTATCACCTACCTTTAACATTACGAACGGCACCAGACAGGGTTGTCCTCTGTCCCCTACTCTGTTCATCCTTTGTCTGGAGGCTTTGGTGCAACATGTACGGCAGGAGACATGCATACAGCATTTTACATTAGGGGGGAAAAAACTACATCTAGCAGCCTTTGCGGACGATTTAGTTTTTTTTAATAACGAACCCACAGTCATCACTCCCAGTTTTCCAAGAGCTTTTTGAGAGATTTGACTACTTAGCCAATTTAAGGTGAACTTAAATAAGTCTGAAATTTTGAATATTAACTAGAGATGAGCGAGCACTAAAATGCTCGGATACTCGTTATTCGAAATGAACTTTTCCCGATGCTCGAGTGCTCGTCTCGAATAACGAGCCCCATTGAAGTCAATGGGAGACTCGAGCATTTTTCAAGGGACCAAGACGCACCGGGAAGCTTGACCCAAGCAACTGGGAACCTCAGAAAAGGGATGGGACAACACCACGGAAATGGACAGGAAACAGCAGGGGCAGCATGACATGATGCCTCTGAGGCTGCTTAATCGCACCATATGCCAAAAGTATGGGCAACAGCATGGCCATGGCAATGACAGAGTGACCGAATGGGTAGATAGCATCTAAAAAATCCAATAATGACCCTGACACTATAGGGGACAGCATTGCAGAGGCGCGGCGCAGCAGCAGGCTAGAGAGTGTTTGCAACATACCCCAAATAGACTCAGGCTTAACCCCTAGGCCTCACCAGGACGTTAAGTACGTCCCCGGGGCTAGATGCTTAGCGCACGGGACGTTCTATAACGTCCTGCTTCTGGCACCGGCTCACGAACGGAGCCGGCTACAGAAGCAGCGGCGTCAGCGTCTAGTACAGCTGACAGCCTGCGCTAACACCCGCGAGCGGAGCCGGCTCCGATCGGGTTGTTAACCCCTTACACGCCGCGGTCAACATGACCGCGGCGTGTAGGGTTTTTGCGCTGTGGATCGGATCCCCGTGCCGCTTACCGGGGGATCCGATCCACTTCTGGGCAGCTCCGGGACTGGAAGGTGCCCCGGAGCTGCCCGGTCTCCATGGCAGCCAGACCCCTTCCGGGTTCGTGGCTGTTGTAAACGTCTGAGCAATGCGCAAGCTTGCTCAGACAGTTTACACTGTAACAATAAAATAGTATTGTAGAGCAGTGTATTCAACTTTAAACCAGTGATCAGAGCATCACTGGTTTAAGTTCAAGTATGTAGAAGTAAAAATATGCAAAAACACTTAACACTACACATTAAATAAATAAAAAATAATACATAAAAAATATAAGCCCTAAAAAAGTCACTTCCCATAAAACACTTAATAAAGTATAAAAAACACAAAAACACACAAAAAAACCACATATTTGGTATTGCCGCGTCCGTAACAATCTGTATACTAAACAGAATCGTTATTGGACCCGGCACGGTACACGCCGTTGAGAAAAAAAAACGCAAAAAAGTTCGAAAAAAAGATAATTGTTAATATACCCTATCAAAAAATGCTCTAAAAAGTAATATAAAAAATGTTATGCACTCCAAAAAAGCCCACTAAAAGAAAAACTCTTCTCGCAAAAAAATAAGCCCCTAACCAGATTTGTCAGCCAGAAAAAAAAAAAAGTTATGCATATGAAAAGATGGTTGATGTAAAAATGAACAAGATGTTCTCCAAATTGGTTTTTATTCAGTACAAATTGAATAAATCATACCACCAAAACCCACAATTTGGTATCCCTGTCCGTAACAAAGCGCATAATAAACAGAACGTTTATTAGATCCGCAAAGGAACCCAGTTAAAAAACAAAACAAAAAAAGCTCCAGAAAAAAGATATTTTCAATTAATACCCTTAAAAATGCTCTAAAAAAGGGATTAAACAACTGGTTATGCACTCTAAAAATACGACCACTTAAAAAGAACAATCCTTCTCCAAAAAATAAGCACCTTTAAACAGATGTGAGCGCAAAAAGAAAAATAAAAAAGTTATGCATATGAAAAGACGGTGATGATCGCTAAAGTAACAACATTTTTGCCAAATTACTTTTTATGCACTAAAAATGGGAAAAAAATAAAAAATCCTATAAAGTGAGGTCTTTTGTAATCGTGGCGACATAGAATAAAAATATATACATATTTTATGGTATGGTAAACGGGCAAAAAAAAAAAACCCCATAAAAATCATTCATTGAAAAAGTGATGATTTCATTTCCTCCACCAACAAAGGTTAATAAAATCTCACCAATTAGCTATAGTTCCACCCAAATTACGTACCGCAAAAGTGCATCTCATGTGGCAAAAGAAATAAGCCCCATAGGTACACCTTGAAAAAAGAAAAAAATTATAGCCTTAAATGTGACATAGCAAATCTGATCTGGATGGGCCTCCTTCCCTTCTATGCCGGCCGTTGCGCCATACAGCAGGTTACCACCACAGATAGAGTATCCGTGACTGGGGAGAAATGGTGGGAACAAACTTTGTGCGAGCCTTATGCATTTTAATCCTTGTAAAGTTTAATTTCACCCAAAAATGGGTTGTATTGTGAAAAAATAGTTACAATTTGCAGACTGCACCCCATTTTGTTTTTAACCCCTATCAAAACACAGTAAAGCGTTAACAAACTTTTAAAAGTCGGTTTCATTACGTTGAGGTGTGTAAGTTCCACAATGGGGTAATTTACGGTCTCCATATTATTTAGCTCTAAGGTTCAATTAGAAGTTGAGCAGGTCATCTAAATGCGTGGTTTTGTGATTTTCAAAAAATGTGAAAAATGATACCTAAATCTGAGCCTATAAACATTCTTAGTAAAATATGTGGGAATCTTAAAAAAAACCATTCCAACATTAAAGCAAGACCGGGAAATGTAATTATGGGAATTTATTTGGGAGTATGACTATCTGCATCAAATAGGGGATTAGAACGTTGTGAAAATAAAGGAATTTTTCCAATTTTTTTCCACTAATTTTGTTTTTTTTCATAACTAAACAATAAAGTATATCATCAAATTTAAACTAATTTGAAGTACAATGTGTCACGAGAAAACATCTAAACAATCCCTGTGATATCTCATAGACGTTCCAAAGATCATAACCACTTATAGGGACACAGGTAGATTTGAAGAATGGGGCCGCGTCTTAAGGCACAAAATAGGCTGTGTCCCTAGGGGTTAAAACAATGGGTGCCAGAGAGGAACACCAAAGGAGGTGAGCAAGAATGCGCTCAAAAATTACGGTTAAATTGACAAAAGTTTGCCATAGTACTATTTGTGGGCATTACACAGCAGGGTGGCGACAAAGTTAACATAGTTTGATGAGGAAGCCATGAAAACAACCCAAAATTCTGCCTGACACAACTGTTTGATAAGGGGACATGTATGGAGGCAGTGAAGTAGTAGTAGATTAAAAGGTTGCTGCCAGTAAAAACTATGTTAGTTGGATCTTGCGGATGAGCTGGCGCTCCGACTGCCAGGGCGAGTTTCGCCCAATCAGAAGCCCCTGTCTCTAGGCTACTCCCAAAACAGCACTTCTAAGAACCTTTTGTATAAGATCAAGTGTAGTAGCGTTCTTATAAGTTTAGGATATGGCGGGTGAGAGGGAATGTAAAACCGATGCGCAAGAAGCGCTGAAATAATATGGTAAATGATAAAAGTTTGCCAGTATATTTTGTGGGGATTACACAGCAGGGTGGCGAAAAAGTTAACAAGTTTGATGTGGAAGCCATGAAAAAACCCAAAATTCTGCCTGACACAGCTTGTTTGATAAGGGGACATGTATGGGGCAGCTATATGGACTCCTTTGGAGGCAGCTATGGGATGACGTGTGGAGGTAGCAATGGAGACAACGTGTGAAGGCAGCAAAAGACGAGTGTGGAGGCGATGTGACTATTGGAGACAATTTAATTTGGATAGTGCCTGTATGTGGCCAGTCCAAAAAAGTTTTCAAACCAGAGGAGCAGGTAGCTGGTCTCCAGAAAAATATACATAGATTGAGTGCCTGTATGTGGCAGTCCAAAAAAAGTTCAACAGCAGAGGAGCAGGTAGTGGTCCTCCAAAAGAGAAATAAATTGATAAGAGTGCCTGTATGTGGCGTCCAAAAAAGTTTTCAAAGCAGAGGAGCAGGTACGCTGGTCCTCCAGAAAAATTACATAGATTGAGTGCCTGTTGTGGCACTCCCAAAATTGTTTAAAACAGGGTAGTGGACACTCCAGAAAAATTAAATACATAGAGTACTATAGCCAGAGCCAGTTGGCCATGGGCAAAAAAACATAGCCAGTTTCCTCTGCTTAGTGTACAAAGAGGAGGAGAAGGAGGAACAATGAGGAGGAGGAGGCATACATTATTCAGGTTCAGCTTCTTCTCCTGGTGGAGAATGGAAATGCGGAGAAATCCAGGCTTTATTCATCTTGATAAGCGTCAGCCTGTCAGCGCTGTCAGTCGACAGGCGTGTACGCTTATCGGTGGTGATGATGCCACCAGCTGACATGAAAACCCGCTCGGACAACACGCTAGGGCAGGGCAGGCAAGAACCTCCAAGGCGTTACAGCGCCAGTTCGTTGCCACATGGTCCAGCTTTGAAACCAGTAGTTGTAGGGAGCTGTGTGATCATTTAGGGACGATGGTATGGTCAGCTACGATACTCCTACCATCTTCTGTAAGATCAGCCCTACTCTGTCGAGGGGGACAGGTGACATTGCTTCTTGGTGGGGGGACATAAAACTGGCAAAGGCCTTGTAAAGCGTACCCCTGCAGTGTGGACAAGCTGCCTGGTCGCCTACTCTCCCTCGCTACTTGTCCCGCAGAAGTACGCCCTCTGCCGCTAGCGCTGTCAGAAGGGAAATACTGTTTCAGCTTGAATGCACAGGGCTCTGGTGTTTGCTGGTTATGCATCTCACACTCCTTTCCTATCCAGGGATGAGAGTGGAAAGATTTGCTTGTACCGTGGGTCCAGGAGAGTGAACTACCCAGTAAATCGGTGCTGTGGAATAAATTCTTGAACGGAGGGTCAGGGGATAGGCAGCATAGCATGAAATCGCCATATGCGCCCGAGTCCCAACGCGCAAGAATTCACTCCCTCACTGGCCTGACTGTCCATTTCCTCCTCCTCCAACTCCTCCAACTCTATTCTTTGGCCCATACACGCTGAACAGTGAAGAGTCATCTGAACAATGGTCCCTCTTCTGTCTCGCCAAACATTCTCCTCCTCTTCCTCCTAATCCTCCTCCACCTCCTCGATATGCGAATGAGAAACAGACCTAAGGGTGCTTTGGCTATCAACAAGGGAACTTCTTCCCCATCTCTTGTGACGAGCGCAAAGCTTCCGACTCAGCTGACCAGAGAGTTTTTCAACAGGGCCAAGCAGCTGGGATGTGAGGCTTGATGATGGCGGCATCACACGACCATCTGTGTTGACTCCTCAAAGTTACCCAGCCCTGACAGATATCAGACATCCACGTCCAACTCTCATTGTAGACTGAGGAAGCTGACTGACCTGACTACCAGTTCTGGAGGAAGTTGGACATCTGGCAGTCTACAATCGACTCTGCGCTGCTGGTAAACCTGGATAACATGGTTAGTGTTGAATTCCACTCGTGGGACCGTCGCACAACAGTCGGTGAGCGGGCAGTTGGATGGAGGCGGCGCTGCGCTTGCTGAGAGTGGCCGCATCTGTGCTGGACTTCTGAAATGCGCACAGATGCGGCGCACCTTCGTGAGCAAATCAGACAGATCGGGGTAGGTCTTGAGGAAACGTGAACTAGAGATTTAACCACATGGGCCAGGCATGGCACATGTGTCAGTCTGCCGAGTGCAGAGCGCCACCAGGTTACGGCCGTTGTCACAACAACCATGCCTGGATTAGGTTCAGCGGTGCCAGCCACAGATCAGTCCTACGACCGTGATGCCCTGTAATAACTCTTGGGCGGTGTGCCTTTTATCCGCCTCCTAGGACTCAGCAGTTTGAGCACCGCCTGCTGTCGCTTAGCGACGGCACTGCTGCTGTGCCTAGAGCTAGCACTGATGGCGCCATGCCCACGGATGTAATTCGAGAGGAGGAGGTGGGGAGGGTGGGAGGGGAGGAGGAAGCATAGTAGGCCTTTGAGACCTGGACCGAGGTTAGGCCCGCAATCCTCGGCGTCGGCAGTTATGACCAGCCCAGGGTCATTACTCGGGTCCAGCCTCCACCAAGTTAACCCAATGTGCGTCAGCGATTATATAGTGGACCTGCACGGCAGCACTCGTCCAGTGTTCCGTGGCAGGTGGACCTTGTCAGGAAACGGCCGTGTCAGGGCACGGAGGATGGTTCTCTGACACGTGCTTGTGCAGGGCTGGGACGGCAAACGGGAAAAGTAGTGGCGGCTGGGGGATCCGAATACGAGGGCGGCGCCCGCCATGAGGGGTTTCGAAAGGCCTCGGTCTCTACAGCTATAGGGCAGCATCTCCAGGCTAAGCAAACTTGGAGATGTGGACGTTGAGGGCTTGGGGTGGGGTGGGTTTGCGCATACCTCCTTTTGCGCTCAGCGTTGGGGTATGGAGAGCTGAAAGCGGATGGTGGATGCTGTGGAGGATCGTGGAGGCGAAGATGGGGTTTCGCATGGGAGGTGGTTTGGACGGGGTCCTGGGCAGGGGGCTGACTAGCAGATGACAGGGGAAGGAGCAGTGGTGGCACCCGGACACGGAGCGTGAACGGGCCTTGGTGCCATGAGTGGGGGTTAGCATTATGCCTGCGCATAATGGTGGTAGGTTAAGCTAGTAGTGGTGGAACCCCTGTGATCCTAGTTTGGAAGGTTGCACACCACAGTCCGTCGGTATCCGGTTGTTCTTTAAAGAACCTCAGACTTCTGAAAAATTGGCAACATTTGGCGCGTGACTGCACCAGCCTGGCCCTGCCTCTCCGTCATGGCCCACACTGCCTTCCAACCTGTTCTGCTATAGGACTCGCCTTCCTTTGTTCTGTCAGAAGCACTGGGTTCAACCGGCCTATCAAACCCAGCTTGGGTCTGTCACCTAATCACACTCGATCCCGCAGTCTGGCCCCCCTCGGACTTCCTTGCCCTGAAACAATTCACCACTGTCTGACAACCGTGTCTCCATCATCGTCAGACACTCTTACACACTTCTTCCACTACGTAAAATGTCATATCACCCACAGCTGCGAGGTGGGAAAACCTGGGCATCGGAAAAATAGCTCAGCAGCACGCAGGACAAGTGGTTTGTGACTGTGGGAAGGGTCCAGAAAAACAGTTCCTCAGAGTTATGCCGGGTTCACAATGCCAAATTTTTGGTGGGAGGGGGCAGAACTGGGGGGGAGGAGGAAGTGAGGGGAGAGCTGGAGGAGTGCAGAGTTTCGGTGACAGGGGTGGACTGCGTGGAAGACTGACTGGTGGACAAATGGTAGAAGCATTGTCCGCAATCCAAGACATCACCTTTCGCATGTTCTGGCCTCAACAGTGCTCTAGCACGAGTCCCAGTAACTTGAGACAGGATGAACCTAGGGAGTGTACCTCTGCGGCGTTTCCCTGCTCCCCCATAGAGAAGTGGTGTTCTCACCCCGCCCAGGACCACGCCTTGACACCCTGCAGTGTTGGACGCCCACGTCCACGCCCTCGTCCTCTACTCCTAGCCCCGGGTTTTTAAAAAAATTTTCCAAATTAAAGTGAAACTTGAAAAAAAAAAATTTGTGTTTATTATTTTTAGTTTTTTATTTTTTTTAACAAAACGATGCTATCCTATTGCTATGGCTAGTTTCTAACCTACACTGACAGCACACAACTGGATATGTGCTTTGCAAGATGAGTTTGAGCTATAAAATGAATAAAGGTAAAAAAAAAAAAAAAATCAGCAGACTCTGCCTTAATTTACTCAAAAACCTAATAAATTGTCCCACTTCGGGTTTGAGGTGGATATGCGCTGTCACTAAGAGTAAACACAACGGTCGCAGGTTCCCAGCAAATTCCTCACAGTTATGGTACTAGCTGCACTACAGTACCAGCAAGCCCAGCCACACGCAAACAAAAAAAAGGAAAAATATAACGCTATTGTAGGCCTAAGTAAGCCGTTGGTTCTCCTATGGCTATTTGTAGCCTACAACGAAGAGCACACTGCTTTGCCAAGATGAGTTTGAGCTATAAAATGAAATTACAGGTAAAAAAAAAAAAAATCAGCAGACTCTGCCTAATTCTACTCAAACCCCTAATAAAAGTCCCACTTCGGTGTTTGAGGTGGATATGTGTGTCACTAAGAGCTAAACACAACGGTAGCAAGTCCCCCTGCAAATTCCTCACAATATGGTAAATAGCTGCACTACTAGTGCCAGCAAGCCCAGCCAAAGCAATAATAAAAAAAAAGTATAACGTTATTGTAGCCCTAAGAAGGGCTGTTGGGTTCTTGTAGAATCAACTCTTGCTAACAAATTTCTAAAAGAACACCCATAACGCTTTCCCTGACCAGCAGCAGGATCTCTCCCTAGCGGCATCCAGACACAGAATGATCCGAGCAGCGCAGGCAGGGGCTAGTCTATTCCAGGGTCACATGGTTGGCCAGCCAACCATGCTATCGACGTGTAAGGGTACCACGCCATGCTGGGTGGAGTTGAGGTCTTGGCTTGTGATTGGCTCTGTTTCTGGCCGCCAAAAAGATGCCATTTTCTCGAGCGGGCAAGTATTCGTCCGAGCAACGAGCAGTTTCGAGTACGCTTTAATGCTCGAACGAGCATACAAGCTCAGGACGAGTAGTTCGCTCATCTCTAATAATTAACTTACACAGCACCTAGCGGCCCCAAATTAAAAGCACGGCATCTCCATTCGCTTGGCGACGATGACCACATAAAATACCTGGGCATCAAGCTACCTAGCGATGTTAAAAAATTGTACGAACTGAATGTCTCCCCATTGGTAGGCAGAGAGATAAAAGACTGTTTGATACGTATAAACCTCCCCCACATTTCTTGGATGGGCAGAAAAATTGTTCTCAAAGAATATGTACTCCCGAAAATACTATACCAATTTTGATGCTGCCAATCTGGATCCCCAATAAATTTTTCACCGAGATACGGAAATTGTTTTCACAATATTTATGGAGAGGGAAGAGACCCAGGCAAGGCACACGCACTTCTCATTCGCAAAAAATGGAGAGGTGGACTTGGTCTTCCTGATGTACAAATGTATTATAGGCAGCACATGTTGCAAGGGTGGCACGACTCAGGCAAGAGAACGGACGAGGTAGACGTAATGGCAGCAACCTGGGGAAACACTAAGAGAGAACTTCAGGGCAGAGCTTGGATACCCCCTCCATGGCAGAAGAAACAGACAGATTGTACAAAGTGAATAAATGACCATAGAAGCAAAATGTTGATAAAGGGTGGCGATAAAAATAAACCATAAATTAAAAGATTCCACAACATTCCCTCACCGATGATGCCAGCTAGCCTACTCCCCTCATTGACCTGACGGACAAAGGACAGACATTCCAGCTTGGTGGACAAAAATTCGAGGACCGAGTTAGCGAACTATTACAGAGGTTAGACTCAATCAGGAGAAGACGAACTTAAGGACAAACACAGGCAGGCTATGGTCAATACAATTCTAAAGCTACAACTCAGTTCATCTTGCCCGAGGCCTTTGTTTAAAAAATAGTGTGAACACTCAAGGATCACCCTCCGATAGACATAGCAGTTCCTGGTAAGGGCACACAAGAAGCCACAACAATATGTTTATCCTATGATAGATAGGGGAAGCTAGGGCCACAGATTCTCACACTTTACATCATACGTCTGGAGCAGGAGCTGAGTGTAGACGCTGAGTGAAACAGGGAAAATTATGGATGCTGAGGCATCCCTAGGGTTCCTCAAAGTGATCTTAAGGAACAATCTTTTAAATATTGGCAAGGATGCGTCACAAGACACCAACTGTAATACACTTAGCCGGAGGAGGTTTCTACATGTGTGAAAACAGAGTTGGACACTGTCCAACATATCTTGGGGGACCATGCCAAGAAATCCCCAGGACTTTGGAAAAAAGGTGCAGAACATTATTAACACCTAGTATGCCCACTACAACAAAAGCTGCTCTCCCCACTGATATGCCTGGCTCGCAACCAAGGACGGTATTCGTTGTCCAGACACGCTTAATCACTCCATCATCCGATATCCAGCAGCAAAGCACTGATCCCACTTTACTGGACGCAAACAGAAGCCCCGACTCCATCCCCTGCATGGGAAGGAAAGTTCCCATTATCGCCGAATGAGGAATTATCCAGTTGGTTTCCCGCACCCCACACTAAATTCAGTAAGATTGGCCTGCGGAGACAGTGTGGAAGGACAACCGCCCCCCTTCCACTACACAGAATCTAACAATTGGAGGCTCACTCAAGTAACACCAATCGTAATACTTGACTAAGAGGAAGATATAGTGAGGTATACCATTGCTATGACTACGATGCCACCACCGTTACTAGCATATATTACACCACAAAAGGGATAGGAGATCAATACCCTACATACACCCTCCTTTTTCCCCACCCCCCCCTCCAAGGTGTTAATTTCTGAGTTTAAACATAGTTTATTGTTTACCTATTCTTTAGAATGTGACGTGGAGGTTGTAACATTGCTCTAAATATACCAGGGCAAGATATAAAGAATGGGGTACCATTGATAAACTGTACATTGACAGGTAATCAATCATTAGGAACATCACTTATGTATTGAGCATAATATCTTCATTGTACAAATGTGGAATATGTGCCTGTAATGCACTATGTACTATTCATGTTACATGTTATATCTTAAAAAATAATAAAAAAGACGAACTTACAAAAAAAAGAAAAACCTCTGAAAAATCCCTGATATGAAGTTATGACCAAGAAACACACAAACAGTCACCACAAAATGTGTGGAAAACACCGGAAGAACGAGTAGACCAAAATCACAAACAGAAACTGTGTGAGACTACTGAGTACTGTGGTACAGATGTTATTAAGTCATTCAAAGCGAAGGCCTGAACACTTCATACTGATTGGTATGACTTTGTCCATGTAACCTTTCAAGAAAATGTAATTATAATCTTTTTTTGCCACAGTCGTTGCTGTTCTCAGTTTATGATCATGCATGTTGTTTGCTTTGCAAAATAAAGGTAGTTTTCTGTTGATTATTACTTTGGTATTTGATATAAAAACTATTCAAAGTTGATCATGTATGGAAGGACATAGACAAGGACAGTGAGCCCTGGATTGAGACTCCCGAATCGGTGCATACTTACTTATTGGGTCCCCCCTGAAAATGAGGCCAATACAATGGGCCACGTTCCCTCCATGGGTAAGGTGTGTGAACACGTTAACAATACAGACAAAACAAACACAATAAGGCAAGGCATAATCCATTACACAAAGGGCTGGAAGGCTCAACAGAGGTTCGGGTAATAACAATAACCAAAATACAATCCAAAAAGAGAAGTCAAGACACCAAAGCAAGAGATCAGACCAGAAACTAGAGAATGCCAAGAGAGCTAGTGAATACAGAAAATAAGCAGTTTGACCGTAGGATTCAAGGTAACTGGATACTTATAGGGAACTCTAGGTACTGCCAAAGGTGTGAAGGGCAAGCAAGCAAATTACAGGTCAACACAAGTGTTAACTCTGCAAGACAGAATAGACGTAAGGGGGGAAGTTAGGTGGCAGACATCAGGGTCACAGGACAGCCTAGAACCGTTACTTCAAAATGCAGTAGTATGATTGAAAAACTCATGGTGGGTAGATTTACTTAACCCGGTCCATTCGCAATCCAGCGGCACGTTCTCTGCAGTGGGATTCGGGCCGGCCGGGTTCATTAAGGCAGTTCCTCCGACGTCCGACCAGGTGGCGCTGCTGCGGACTGAAGCATCGGAAACGCACTCAAGGTCTCTCGGCCTATTCCTAGTGAAGGTAAATGCAAGCTCTCCGACACTGTTTTTTAAAAAAAATGCGGGGGTATTTTCAGAATCTGTCGGTTTGTTCAGGCACCATGCCACCCGATGTTCCGTCGAGTAACATGCCTCAGCGCGAGAATGAGACCACAATCGATCGCACGCCACAATCCAAAATCCCGGGGGCATTCAGGGGAAATCGGCGGCCAAATCGGATACATTTAGTCGGGTAACACAGTCGGGGGAAAACGCAAACGGGCCTTTAGTAAATGACCGCCCAGGTCTCCTAAACCTACCAGCAAGGCGGAGACAGCAGATCAATTGAGAGTTTTTTGTAAATCAACGTTGATCATACATTTTTCTCTAATTTCATTATCCGTTACACAATAAACTGGATTGTTTTTAGTGGAAACAACAGGGAACTATAATATATAATAAAAAACCATCTCAATTGTCCTTTCTTTTTTTTAATATACATTACATGAGTTCTGTTGGGCACTCACATTGCATTGCACACCACCCATGGAGAGGCGAGAGGGGGAAGAGGATAAAAGGTGTGACCATCAGCCAGGCAAAACTACAGGAATTCATGGATTATGACACAAGGATAGCAAGAATAGTCTATAGTTTGTAGCAAAATACCAATAAATTGAAGCAAATAAGAATTTAAGAAAGCTTAAGATGGACTATTAGCATTTTAAGATTGAAGATATTAGTTTTTGTGCAACAAGAGCTGGAACAGAGGGGCAGTCTTGGCCTGCCAGGCTATATACTGGGGGACATATGCTTGCTCACTATATCCTGGCTGGATGCTGTGACCAATGCGATTTCCACCCTAGGCTTATACTTGAGTCAAAAGGTATAACTAAGCAGCTCCTAGTCAAAATAACAGAACACAACAACAATTAACAGTACTAACAATAACAGAGGACACTTAAGATCTAATCATAAAGGTAACTCCACTATTCCAGAGTGGTCAGAGGTGGCCCTCACAATTATTGAATAAATATAAAAAAAAATAAACGAAAAAAGGGAAATCCATGCCAATAATAATCTTCTAAAGGGAAACTTTATTGATAACAAATTAATTCTTTAAAATGTACTAAAAAATTTGTGGTGTTCAGCCCCCATGGGATTGGTGTTCAGTACCTGGTGTTCAGTACCTGAGGCTGAACACAAGGTACTGTGGTCCACAGGATTTCCCTTTCACAGATTTTTGGCTTTGTTTGGGGCTGATACTTTTTCAAATAACTGCATGTTTATTTGTAGTATTTATTTGCTTAACCCCTAGGCGCACCAGGACGTTATAGTACGTCCCCGGGGCTAGATGCTTAGCGCACGGGGACATTCTATAACGTCCTGCTTCTGGCACCGGCTCACGAACTGAGCCGGTACCAGAAGCAGCGGCTGTCAGCTAACACCCGCGATCGGAGCCGGCTCCGATCGTGGGTGTTAACCCCTTACACGCCGCGGTCAAACATGACCGCGGCGTGTAAGGGTGTTTGCGCTGTGGATCGGATCCCCCGTGCCGCTTACCGGGGGATCCGATCCACTTCTGGGCAGCTCCGAGGACTGGCATGTGCCCCGGAGCTGCCCGGTCTCCATGGCAGCCAGACCCCTTCCGGGTCTGACTGTAAACTGTCTGAGCATGCGCAATCTTGCTCAGACAGTTTACACTGCTCTACAATAAAATGGTATTGTAGAGCAGTGTATTGAACTTAAACCAGTGATCAGAGCATCACTGGTTCAAGTTCAAGTATGTATAATTAAAAAAAAGGCAAAAACACTAAAGTTAATACATTAGAATAAATAAAAAATAAATGCATTAAAATATAAGCCCCTAAAATGTCACTTTCCCATAAAAAAAACTTAATAAAGTATAAAAAACACAAACACAAAAAACCCTGCATATTTGGTATTGCCGCGTCCGTAACAATCTGTATAATAAAACACAATCATTACTGGACCCGCACGGTACACGCCGTAGAAAAAAAGATAATTTTTTAATTAATACCCTATAAAAAAATGCTCTAAAAGGTAATTTAAAAAATGTTATGAACTCCAAAATAAGCCCACTAAAAAGAACAACTCTTCTCGCAAAAAATATAAAACTGGCAAAGGCCTTGTAAAGCGTAGCCCTGCCAGTGCTGGACAAGCTGCCTGCTCGCCTACTCTCCCTCGCTACTTGTCCCGCAGAAGTACGCCCTCTGCCGCTAGCGCTGTCAGAAGGGAAATACTGTTTCAGCTTGTGCACCAGGGCCTGCTGGTATTCATGCATTCTCACACTCCTTTCCTCTCCAGGGATGAGAGTGGAAAGATTTTGCTTGTACTGTGGGTCCAGGAGAGTGAATACCCAGTAATCGGTGCTGGAATAAATTCTTTGAACGCGAGGGTCACGGGATAGGCAGCCTAGCATAAAACCTGCCATATGCGCCAGAGTCCCAACAAGCAAGAATTCACTCCCCTCACTGGCCTGACTGTCCATTTCCTCCTCCTCCAACTGCTCCAACTCCTCTTCTTCTCCCCATACACGCTGAACAGTGAAGGACTGAACAATGGTCCCTTCTTCTGTCTCACCAACATTCTCCTCCTCATCCTCCTCCACCTCCTCGGATATGCGCTGAGAAACAGACCTAAGGGTGCTTTGGCTATCAACAAGGGAATCTTCTTCCCCCGTCTCTTGTGACGAGCGCAAAGCTTCCGATCTCATTCTGACCAGAGAGTTTTGCAACAGGCCAAGCAGCGGGATGGTGAGGCTGATGATGGCGGCATCGCCACTGACCATCTGTGTTGACTCCTCAAAGTTACTCAGCACCTGACAGATATCAGACATCCACGTCCACTCCTCATTGTAGACTTGAGGAAGCTGACTAACCTGACTACCAGTTCTGGTGGAAGTTGACATCTGGCAGTCTACAATCGCTCTGTGCTGCTGGTAAACTCTGGATAACATGATTTATGTGGAATTCCACCTCGTGGGCACGTCGCACAACAGTCGGTGAGCGGGCAGTTGGAGGCGGCGCTGCGCTGCCCTCAGAGTGGCAGCATCTGTGCTGGACTTCCTGAAATGCGCACAGATGCGGCGCACCTTCGTGAGCAAATCAGACAGATCGAAGTATGTCTTGAGGAAAAGCTGAACTATGAGATTTAACACATGGGCCAAAAGGACTTTTAGATACGTTAACCTCCCCCACATTTCTTGGATGGGCAGAAAAATTGTTCTCAAAGCATATGTACTCCAAAATATATTACCCAATTTTGATGCTGCCAATCTGGATCCCCAATAAATTTTTCACGAGTACGGAAAATTGTTTTCACAAATTTAGGAGAGGGAAGAGACCCAGCAAGCAACACGCACTTTCATTCGCAAAAATGGAGAGGTGGACTTGGTCTTCCTGATGTACAAATGTATTATTAGGCAGCACAGTTGCAAGGGTGGCACGACACCAGGCAGAGAACGGACGACGGTAGACGTACTGGCAGCAACCTGGGGAAACCACTAAGAGAGACTTCAGGGCAGAGTTGGATACCCCTCCATGCAGAAGAAAAGACAGATTGTACAAGTGAAATAATCATGGCAATGTTTAAAGGTGGCATAATAAACCTAAAATTAAAGATATCACCATATCCCTCACCGCTGGTGCCAGCTAGCCTACTCCATGACTCTGACGGACGGAACATGACTGGACAAAGTCGAGGACCTGACTGTTAGAAACTATTACAGAAGGTAGACTCAATCACGGACGACAACATAAGGACAGAACACAGGGTGCATGGTCAATTACAATTCATAAAGATACAACAGGTCATCTTGCCGAGCCTTTGTTAAAAAATATGGAACACTCAGGATCCCCCCCGCTAGACATAGCAGTTGCGGTAAGGGCACCAAAAGCCACAACATATGTTACCTCTATGATAGCATAGGACAAGCTAGGGCACCAGATCACCCACTTTACATTCGTTTGGGAGCAGGAGCTAGTGTGACGCTGAGTGAAAAGGAAAAAATATGGATGCTGAGGCATCCCTATGGGTTTTCTCAATGTGTATGCTTCAGGAAAATCATTTTTTTAATTATTGGCAAGATGGTTACAAGACACAGATGTACACATAGGTGGGGTTACATGATGTGAAAAGAAGGGAACATTCCAACATATTGGTGGAATGCCCAACATCCAGGATTTTTGGAAAAAGGTTGCAAGACATTATAACAAGGTAGTGCCCCACACAACAAAGCTGTCTCTCCCACTGATATGCCGGGACTAGAAACAGGAGGTATCGTTTGTCACCGGAGAACGCTTAATCACTCACATGATCCAGCAGCAAAGGCAAGATCCCCTTTACTGGAGGCAAACAGAAGCCCCATCCATCCTGCATGGAAGGGAAAGTTTCCCAATTAGCCGAAGCGGAGGAATTACCCAGTTGCGTCTTCCCGCACCCACACTAAATTCAGTAAGATATGGTCCCCTTGGAGACAGTAACGTGGAAGGACAACCGCCCCCTTCCCCTACCCAGAATAATAACAATCTGGAGGCTCACTCAAGTAACACCAACGTACATACTTGACCTAGAGGAGAGATATAGTGAGGATTACCATTGCTATGACTACTGATGCCACCACCCGTACTAGCATATTATTAACCCACAAAAGGGATAGGAGATCAATACCTACCTATACACCCCTTTTTTCCCCACCCCCCCCAAGTTAATTTCTGAGTTTAAACTATGTTTTTGTTTAACCTATTCTTTAGAATGTGACTGTTGTAACATTGCTCTAAATATACAGGCAAGATTAAAAAGTGGTACCATGATAACTGTACATGTGCAGTTAATCAATCATAGACCATCATATGATTGAGCATAATATCTTCATTGTACAAATGTGGAAATAGTGGCCGTAATGCATATTTACTATTCATGTTAATGTATATCTTAAAAAAATAATAAAAAACAGAATTATAAAAAAAAAGAAAACCTCTGAAAAATCCCTGATGAAGTTATGACCAAGGAAACAAACAACAGTCACAAAATGTGGAAAACACGGAAGAAGAGTAGACCAAAATCACAACAGAAACACTGTGTGAGACTACTGATGTCCTGTGGCTACAGATGTTATTAAGTATTCAAAGCGAAGGCTGAACACTTCATACTGATTGGTGACTGCTGTAACCTTCAGAAAATGTATATATCCTTTTTTTGCCACAGTCGTTGCTGTTCTCGAGTTATGATCATCATGTTTTTGCTTTGCAAAATAATAGGTTTTGCTTGATAGACTTTGTTATTGATAAAACCAACTATTCAAATGTTGATCATGTAATGGAGGACTAGGACCAGGACAGTGAGCCCTGGCCTTGAGACTCCAATCTGTGCATACCACTATTGGGGCCCCCTAAAGAAGGCCAATAACGGGCCACGTTCCTCCCTGGGTAAGGTGGAACACGTACCATACAGACAAACAAACACAATAAGGAAGGCAACAATCCAAGTCAGCAACAGACGGGAATAACAATAACCAAAATACAATCCAAATAGAGAAGTCAAGACACAAGCAAGAGATCAGACAGAAACTAGAGAATGCAGAGAGACTAGTGAATACAGAAAAATGCAGTTTGACCAGTAAGGATTCAAGGCTAAACTGGATACTTATAGGGAACTAGGTCTGCCAAAGGTGGAAGGAGCAAGCAAGTACATGTCCACAGCTGTTAACTCCTTGCAAGACAGAATCAGTAAGGGGTGTGGCGACATCAGGTCAGACAGCCATAGAACCTAGTTCAAACTGCAGTATGATGAAAACTCATTGGGGAGATTTACTTACCCGGTCCATTCGACAATCCGCGGCACGTTCTCTGCAGTGGATTCGGGTCCGGCCGGGGTTCATTAAGGCAGTTCCTCCGACGTTCACAGGTGGCGCTGCTGCGCTGAAGAGCACGGAACGCACTCAAGTTCTCCGGCGACTATTCCTAGTGAAGGTAAAGGCAAGCTCGCACACTTTTTTAAAAAAAAATGCGGGGGTTTTCCGAATCGTCGGGTTTGTGTTTAGTCATGCCCCCCGATTTCCGTCGGTACATGCAGCGCCGAGGTGAGCCACAATCGATCGCGCGCCAAATCCAAAAATCCCGGGGCAATTCAGGGGAAATCGGCGAAATCGGAAATATTCGGGTAAAACACGTGGGAAAACGCAAAAGGGCCAGAAGACGCCCAGGTGCCCAAACCATACCAGCAAGGAGGAGACAGCAGGCAAGAGATTAAACAAGGGAAACAGCCAACAACAGTAAAAAAAGGAGGGAGTATGGAAACAACAGGAACAAAAATAAAAAACATCACCAAATATAAACAGAGCGTCGGCACCTCACTGATGCACAGCACCCATGGAGGAGGGTAGGGGGGAAGAAGTGTGACCCTATAGCCAGGCAAAACTACAGGAATTCATGGATTATGCACAAGGATAGCAGAATATTCCTATTTTTGTAGCAAATATTACCATAAATAGACAAATAAGAATTTTAAAGAAAGATTTAAGATGGTATTAGCATTTTAAGATTTAAGATATTAGTTTTTGTTACAAAGCTGGAAACAGAGGGGGCAGTTACAGAATTTAATCAATTTAACACAAAGCTGGAATACCTCTTTAAGAAATTATATAAATGTAAATGCTGTTAATGAGGTAAATATTAATCATTAGAAAAATTAATTATAATCAAAACTAAGTATCCTGTTGGATTCAATGCCATATAGTAGGAAATGGTGTGCTCAGGAAGGGAATATTGTTTCTTTCTCAAATCTTGTATCCGTTGCAAAGCAATGTGCCATTAGTTCCACTATTGATCATAATATGCATTCAAATAAATTTTACAAATTGCCTAAGTGTTTTGTATCCAACCGTTTATTAGCATCGGAAGTGTTTAATGGATATGAGACAGAATATAATATTGTGCTTATTTTAATTGACACATTTTAAAGGGAGTGAAAGGGAGAACATGGTTGACAGCAGAATTGTAACATTTAAATTTGCACATGTTTTTAACTAAATGTGCAATCTAGATAATGTAATAAGTTGTATAAACTTTGTGTTGGTCCAGAACACATCCTATGAGATATTTAAATTTGATCACAGCATAAACTTGAGTTACTTGGCATTTTGTACTGTTTATTAAGTAAAAGGTCACTACACCTCACTATGATAACACATTTTTATGTTTTCAGGCTTTACCAAAGTCATATGGCTCCTTGCTAAACATGTTGCATGCTGAGGATTTATATGCATATCAGGATTGAATTCTTAAAGGAATACTGACATTTATATGGTCTAAATGTAAATATATTATGAAGTAGCATTACATTGTATGTGTCCTATCACTGGAACGAGATCATTGGATTTCCTCTTCTAGGGGTTGAAGATAGCCAAACAGTCATATCACAAGGGATAGTGAAACATTTTCAAGCAACTATAGCATATAACTTCAATCATGGGTGTTATTATACTGTAACAACACTGCTTTGCAATTCTAACCCTATATTTGTGACTCTAAATAAGTATGCCACAGCATTTGAACTAAAAATAGCTAGTGTTTTGTGTCACCTGTATATGATATGCCCATTATGTAAAAACTATAAACTTCATCTAGTAAATGCTTATTGGATAGATCACTGGTGATCACTTGGTGAGAAAAAGATAGCTAAATCCTTTAAAGTCATGGTCCTATACTGTAACAGCTCAGGGATGTTAAGGGTAATGGAAAGGGTCATGGGATGAGACCTCACCTGACATAGTGAGCATTTTCGCATCATGCAGCAAAATACCCAACCCTTAACAGCAACATTCGGGGATGGCAGCAATTGTGGGTATAAAACAGTTGAAATTCTATAAAATAGAGAAAATGAAAAAAGATTTAGAAAAAAAAAAACCCATAAACATGTTAAGGGGTTTTCCCCAAACTAAAGTTCGGCCCTATTCACGGGATAGTGTGGTTGGTATTAGAGATAGGTGGTTTTCCGACAAACAGGAACTTTGTTTGTTACCATCTATGTTCCTTGGTCGTTGATAATTATTGAAGCTCTTAATTTTAATGTCAACCAGTCGCACTAGAAGTGCAATTTTATCATTTAAATGTAATGAGCAAATGAGTATTGTTTTACTTCACTCACAGTCTAATTTCCAATTTCATGTAATTTTTTCTCAAAATATACATAGGACAGAAGTAGGACACAGATGTGCTAATTAACATATAGAATTTTGCTTCAAAGCCTATGTCTCAGGAAAACTTAGTTTTTTACTATGCAATCATTTTTTGTAGCATCTAAACTGTAACATGTGCAGGGTATGTATGTTTTTCGAGAAATTCACTGTACCATATTAAAACAAAACTACAATCTAATAAGTGGATTAAAATTTTGGGGAGTTTATGTTATCATATTGTACAGCTATGAAATCTTGTAACAAACAAACAATTAAATACTTTAATTATTGTGATAAATTAAGACATAATTATTTCTTGAGTTTAGTTAATTCATTAAATGTTTTTAGCAAATCTGTGAAGTGTTGAGTTCACTGTACTTAAATGGTTTTATGTTACAGATAAAATTCATAGCTATAAGATCCAGGTCATGAAGCAAAGAAAATCTAATATTCATATTTACTATCCGTGGTGTCTATTGCACGCCCTCCAACATATGGTGCTAACATGGAAAATTGGATGTTTTGTGATATCATCTGTAGAATCCTAATATGTCAGAACTAGTGAAACATCCATAAAGTGTCAATGCAATTAAACAATTGATCAAGTATTCTGAAATTTAAACACATAATAATAATAATGAAAAATTTTGTAATCCCTATGTTTATAAAAATGTGTTTCACTTGCAATGGATGTTTGAAGTTTTATTCGTAATAATGGCATTACCATTTCAATGATGAATCTTGACATGCTATGCAAGAAAATCATGCAGAGCTCCTTCAGACACCCATTGGTTATTTAAATGCTCTGGAGAAACAACATCTTTCTCTCAAGTATCCAATATTTGAGCTTGCATGTCAACTTTCCCACATTCTTGATACCAGTTTTGCACTGAAACGGGGAGGGGTCTGCTTCAGAAACGTGCAATCCAACAATCTTCTCAAATAAAAGAGTTTAATACTAGTTTCTTGTGACTGTGACGATATATAAGAGAATCAGAGAATCAACACTCCGGGTCCTTTACTTTCTACCTATACATTCAAGAAATCAAATAGAGACAAACAGAAATGACCCTAAAGCTTGTGATCAGTCTGTCATAAATTATGGGTTATGAGTCCCCTTCCATAGGTGCTTACGGAGAGTTACCTTTCTCCTGAGAAGGATTAAGTCAAATGGATGCCAGACAGATAATTTTATTAGATACACAAATACACGGCAACGAAAGGTAGCAATAAGAATAAAAACAGAGAGTGCCAAATACGTGTATGATCAAAAAGCCAATAAGAGGAAATAAGATACAGTATAGGAAAAGTACCACTTAGAGCCATATATATAATTCCAACAATTAAGGGAACACAATACCTCATATGGGTAAGCACTAAAGTATAAATACCTATACCAGTGGGCAGGCACACGCTGTACACCCCGACACGTGTTTCGGCAAGTAGCTTTATCAAGGGGAGTGTCTTAGATTGTGCTGGTGAGGCTTATATATAGGGGTCCACCAATGAGAGAACAAACTTTAATTACAGATTATGCGCTCCTGCGTCCAAACAGGTTAGAAGATGAGCTGGATCTTAGCGACACAAGGATCCTGTGAGCGGCGGAGTCTTGCGGTTCTGTGATCTCGGGCCAAGCGCAAGAGTGAGTGCGCATGGCAGTGACGCGGCCGTGCGTCGAACACAACGCGTTCAGGCGCAGCCGCAGTAGGAGTGAAGGATTACAGGTAATATATAAGAAGAATCCTTTTATGTGGGGCAGCGCCGGTCAATAGAAAAAGACGGACCTGGGTCTATTATGTGTCAAACTATCGCTGGGAGAAGAAAGAAAAAAAAGGGGAAGGGGAATCAGGGCAATAAGTCCTAATGCATCCGAAATGTGAAGAATAACAAAAATGTCCAGGCAAATCGAGCATCAGGTATGGAGGAAGATCCGTGAACACAACTCTCCAGGCGATTATCTGTCCTTTTGACGATCGATGACACGTTACAGGAATTACACTCGACATCCGTCTATCATGTATCGTCGTTCAAAAAATCTCGTGATCACTGGTGAGTAGTATCATAAAGAACCAACCAACAGGATTTTTGGGTCTAGAGGCCCTAAGTAGGGGAGTCGTCCCTGCAGCAATGGTGTGCATGCACGAATATGGAAACAACTTTGTGTTTCTTTGACCTCCAACAGACAGAAGAGTATATAAATCACACACTCTATTACATGCACTACATTGGAGTAATCTATTTCGCCACTTGCCCATGTGGACTTATCTACGTGGATTGACCACAAGACAACTGAACTGAACGGCGGGTTCGAGAACACTACTTGGCATCGAAGCAGCGAAGGTGTAACAAGATGTGAGGAATCTCAAAAAACAATACCACGTCATTTCAAGGAATATCACCAATGCGACAGTCCCAATCAAGGTAAGGGGGATTGACAGGGTCATTATTGACTCGAGGGTAGTAATGAATCTGCCCTAGACCCAAAAAGAGACAAAGTGGATCTTCCTTTTAGATACAGTATCCCCAGGGGCTTAAATAGAACCTGAGTTTTGCCCCATAATTTGTAATAATATAATTATTTTCTCTCACTGATATAGCTGGTTCCTCTTTTAAGTTATATTTTAGTGTCTAGATTTAAGTGTGGCATTACATATAGTATGTTACTAACATGCTTCTCTTTTTTATCTTTTTATCTTGTCCATTTTTCTATTTTTCGCTTTTTTTTTTCTCTCTCTCAGTAGCCTCCACCAAACAGATAATCGCCTGGAGAGTTGTGTCACGGATCTTCCTTCTTCATACTGATGCTCGATTTGCTGGACATTTCCCAATGTATAATATGTGACTATTAGTCAGTCCACTTTACTATATATTTATATATATATATTTATTATTATGCACTTATCACTTTATTTATGAGGGTTTCCTCTTGTCTTCATCATATTCTTAATGTGTTTTCCACTTAAGATACATATGTAAATTGTGTACAGACACCAGACTTTTGTTATTCTTCACATTTCGGATGGCATTAGGACATATTGCCCTGATTTCCCCTTCCCCTTTTTTTCTTTTTTTCTCCCACGATAGTTTTGCACAAATAGACACCAGGTCCGTCTTTTTCTATTGACCGGCGCTGCCCCACTAAAAGGATATTCTCTTAATACTTACCTGTCATATCTCACTCTACTGCGGCTGGGCCTTAACACGTTGTGTCCGACGCACGGCCGTCGTCTCGTGCTCATGCGCAACTCACTCTTGCGGCTTTGGGCCCGAGTATCGCGAGACCCGAGACTTCGCGACCGCGTCACAGGACTCCGGTCGCTAAGATCCAGCTCATCCTTCTAAGGCCTGTTGGACGCAGGAGCGCAATAATCTGTAATTAAAGTTATGTTCTCTCTCATTGGTGGACCCCTATATATAGCTCACACCAGCACAATCTAGACACCCCCTGATGAAGCTACTTGCACTTACACAATTTTTGGCACTCTTCTTTTTATACTTTTATGCTGACTCTTTGTTGCCGGTGATTTGTGTATCTAATAAATTATCTGTCTGGCATCCATTGACTTAATCCTTTTACTATATCCAACATTTCGGTTGTTGTATTATGTAAACAGCAGGGGATATGTGACAGTGATCTCACGCCCACCCACATTTTTCTGGTCTTTCTCTATGAGAAACATCATTAGAACCTGGTCGTGGCCAACTCCCCCCCCATCCACGTGTCCCGTTTAACCCTTATCCCTTATGCTCCATTATCAAAAGAAATGTTAATTGGTTTGGAGTGTCACTGAATGGAATTTTTAAATCAATCAGCCTTGGTTCTCATGCCCCATGGTGGGAGCAGGAGTTCTTAAAATGGCTACTACTAAGAACATGACAAAATTATTACCTTCAAATGAAATATGGGCATAAATCAAATATTTAATTTCTGGTCAACAAATCTATATCAACATCCTCTAATAATCTGGTTGTGTCAAGCACCAATGATTTCAGAGGAAGGGAGCCAGGAAAATGGCTATTAGACCCTTGGGAAACCATGTTCATAATGGGGGTTTGATATTGGTATATGTGTTAATTCATGCTGCGAATGTGGGTGGGCAAATCTTCTTACAGGAGATTCTTGGGAAAGATATAGCATAAATTAAGAAATTGTCCCCAATTTTCCAGGTTGATTCAGGTGTAGCAATACCCCTCTATAGACCAAGGGGGTGGAATCAGGTGGTTAGTTAAAAGTACATGCCACCATTGAATTTTGTTATCTATGGAGAATGCAAAGCTCCAGGGTTTTCATTGGATTTTCTCCACTCCACTAAGTCTCTATGAAAATCCAATTGTAAGAGGTCTGTCTTTCTTTTATCTGATCCCTTTTTATTTTACTGCTTTTATGTAGTCTGTTATTTTCTCATTTTTGTAACTAGTAGTATTGTGCCTATTTTGCAATATTAAATAGTCTTTTATAAGTTTTCTCTGTGCTTATACGTTCAACCTACACTCTGGAGAGAGATTACCACTAAGCATTGTTACCTTGTATATGTTTGTATGACTAAGCAGCTATGAGCAGTGTGTGTGCCTGTGCTAGCAGTAGCTATAGACAGTGTGGGTCCAGGTACCTTACAGAACCAAAAGTGGTATCTGGGAAGTATGTGTGCGGTCTTGGTGAGCACTTTTGTGAGCCGTAATATACCAGTTCGGCAGCGGTGAGTTGTATGGAATAAACGGGTGACTCCATAGGCACGTAAGTGGTGAGGGGGGTACATAGTGGTGGTTGTACCCCCACTAGGATGCGGTACTTGGTGTGTAGGAATTAGCGTAAGGAACCATTTTATCTGAGTGGGCACAGCTTAAGGGCTAATTACTAGGTTCCGCCTGGTACACCCCGTGTTGGACTGGAAAAGGTGTAGTTGATAAAGATTCTGCTTTCGTTTCATTACCCCTTGTCACAAAATTTTTAACATAGGCTGCAGCCTCCTAAATAAATATATATATATATATTACACATGTAATGGGTGTGCAGATAGTTACTAGATCTTTATATATTATAGAATATATATATATATATATATATATATATATATAATATTTAACATAATTTTTATAATATAGATAGGAGAAGTGCAACATAATACAGGTTGCTTTATTATATGGTGTGGCATACACCGCTGACATTTAAGTGCGCAGAGGCTTTGCTCTTAAAAGATAATTACCCGTAAATGTAGACCATGTTGACATTGGATATGTCCACCTCTGCTGGAGTGATGCACTCCATATCAAAAAATGTTTTGCATATGAAATTACTGCTTGTTCCAAAGCCGCCCTGTGGTAATGAACGCTGAATCCAGTGGTCACGCTGCCAGTGCAGAGTCTGTCATATCCAAGGACAAAATCCAAGGGACAGCAGGCCTGCATTTACGATGATTTCTCCACACATGTAATTTTTTTTCTAACATGCAATTATCTGCCTTATAAATTGAAAATTTAAAGACAGATAAAATAAATGAATTAAATGCCTACATGAGAATACCCCTTTAACTATAATATGGACAATTACTCCTGCATGTGCTCTCACTATGACATAGGCAGTTAAGTTAATATGTATATAGGGGTATATGCAGAAAATGCAGAATGGCTGCAGAATTATCAATATAATTTCCACAGCCATACACAAATGACTGGAAACAGACAAATCGTCTGGTTCTGATTGGATTTTTTATGCCACACTTTTAGTTGGACATGGGGCGAAATAATATAATAAAATAATGCAGTGAATATGCAAATAGGTGTTCAAGGATGGGATAGGAAACCTTTTGCTCAAAGCTAACCTTGAAGGCAGCCCCTTAACATCAGCATGACTCAGGAAGCCTAGTGACATGATTGGGGATAGTAACCAAGCCTGTAACCACCATTTAACACTTTGTCCATTTTTGCATTCTTGTGGTTTTACTCGCTGCGTTCCAGAGGCCAACCTTTTTATTTTTACCATATACAGAAACTTTATTTTAATGATTAAATAGTTACAAAATGAAAAATTGTTTCCTACGTGTAATAAAATAAGATTTGCATATATACCACCAAAATTTGCGACTTTTTGTTTAAAACCACAGACTCAGCTGAATTATATATCACATCTAAGATTAATCAACCAATCCAAACCGGAATAACTTAAAAAAGACACACAACAAATGTCCTTACTAAAGATAAATGATCCCCAATGACATTTGATACCAAGATCTTTGTTTGTAGGCAACAGTATCATGGCAAATTTAAATCCATGCCTGCTAGCAAATCAGCAGTGCGTACACTGTGACAATACTAACTGCGTTGATGCTGCAGTTTGCTTGGCATACAGGGAGGCCTTGCATCATATTTCTGTAGTATGCAAGGACTCCCAGCCACTGAACTGTTTTGATTTGTTGAATCAGACCAGCCTATGGGTCAGTTTTATATAGAGCTGAACAACTCTTTAGTGAAGTCAACCATACTCATTTAAACAATATGACAGTCCTGCAGACTACAGGAAATTTTTGTAGGAGGCACATTGCCCTGTCGCTGCTTGCCTTTGCATATCCTAGGTTATACAGAAAAACAACAACACTCCGAGTCACAAGAGTAGATATAAAGTACAGAATCGTATGCACAGAAGAATAGTCAAGACACAAAGACCGAAGATTGAATAACAAAAATATAGAAATAGCAAACAATAGCACAAAGAAAATAGAGTTTGCAAAAATTACTTTTAAATTACAATAGACAAGGCAAAAACAAAATTTATTTGCAGAGGACCCTGCAAAGGACAGGCCTTTGCCAGTCAAAGTGAGCCCCTTCTCCAATGGCGTTTTTCACGCTGCAGTTCTGCGCGTGCCTTTTGACGCTCAAACTCGAATTGCACTCGGTCCATTGTAGTCAATGGTCTTTGCTCATTTGCCGTGGTTTCAACAGCGCGTGCTTGGTTGTTTGCACGCGCGTCATAAAAGCGACAGCATGCTCTATTTTGCGATTCACGCGCATTTTTCACGCCCCATAAAGTATATGGGGCTATCAAAAACGCATGCACTCGCAAAACATTGCAAGGCATGCGAGTGCAATGCGTTTTAAAAGTATAAGGGTTGTAGGTGACCAGAATAAACCAGTATTCCCTGCTCGCGAACGATCAGTTAATTAACAAAAACACAAGGAAGAAAACGTGAAGAATAGAATAAAAACAGTGAACACAGTACACAGGATCATTTAAGATAAAAACACAGTTGCACATGCAGGAATAGTTACAAGCCATGTTCGGCACATCTGCTTTCTTGTCGGGAGAAGATACGGCGGAGCGGTGCCGAACAAAATAGCATGGAAGAAAAAAATAGATGTGTGAAGAAAACATTGCCGATGTATGGACACATCTTGCATGTGTTCTTTACACAAAATATAGTGTTCTTCACATGCCTAATTTGTTCGCGCCGTAAGAGAGATCTCACGAAAAGTAAGGATGTGCCGAACATCTGTAATCTATTCTGCACTGTGTTCTGCACTGTGTTTTTTCACTAATGATCCTGTGTCACTGGTTCACTGTTTTTCTTCTATCTTCACTGTTATTCACATATGCAACTCGTCGGGGAGATAATATACAGCGCGCGGAAAAGTGAAGAATTAGATCGCAGGATGTTTGCAACTATCAGAAAGAAAAGACATTATTTTTCAATTAAATAAAACATTTTATTCCCGAACCTTGGTCCCTTTGAAAAAAGTCCATTGACTTAAACAAACGCGCGTTGAAAAACGCACCGAATAACGCAAAAAAAACGCGAACAAAAATGAAACAAAAAAAAACGCAGCAAAAACGTCAGTTTTTCACGCATGCACCCTGAGTGAACGGCAACGCTGGTGCAAGAGGGCCTAGTTAACCCCTGCCCAGTGCAGTCCAAAACTGCAGAGAGGCCCTGTCTGATGTTGTCAGTGGTTCAACACTAGTAAACTGTTCAGACTTTTTCAAAAACAAGTGAGTCCCAGAGAGATCAGGGGTTACTGACAATTCTGTTTATTTTGAAAGTCATAATTAAAGGATAAACTATGGCCTACTCACATCCTCATAAAGAATGCCATAAGCAATTAACACAAAAAAAGTGACCTAGCTACTATACTAATTCTGAAAGTTCTCCTACTATGTATATTTAAATGTATAGTATCTGTATATTTAATGTCTCAACAATTCACTACCATGCTATGCAACGAGATTGCAAATTAATTGACAAGCCAGCGCTTATAAAAGCCAAAGTGTAGTCTTGCCACTGAGTTCTTGCAAGGTTGAACTGCTCTCATAGTCATTCTAAAATTCTGATAATGTGGAGCTCATGTCCGCAATGCAACTTACAAATCCAGCCGGCTCGGTGCAAGTGTGGTTGTCTGTGGTTAGGAGAAGGGCAGCAACTGTAGCAGATGTTTATATGGTGTGCCAAAAAACACGGTAAGAAGCCAGGTATCCAGCTCTTTATCTGAAAGATAACACATTATATATTACAATTTGGCGCACCCTCACTTTTTGACTGTTATTAAAGTTTAACTGATGAGGTTTGGACAAATGGGGGGAACAAAAAAATGGTAAGCAGAGTAAATTGTCAAATTTATGAAATGACAGGTGATGAATTATAGATACAATATTGTTTGTATATTGTAAAAATTAGTGCAGTGAACAAAAAATTATATAGTTAAATTAAAGGCAAAATAAAATGTCTAGATACAGGCACAATTAATTCTTAGCCCAGTATCTTATAAATGGATACAAAACTTCTAATATATATATCTATATAGATATATATATAAATAATATTTTCAATAGGTAATGAAAACCAGGAATTTGTTGCAAAGCTCAATTTGTATGCCACAATATTCTGGCAAAATATATAACTAATATCGTTTAGTGGATAATGTGTTTGAAGAAAACAGCAAAATTAGCACTGACATGTTGGGTTTGCAAAAACATCACTTACATCTGGCTACAAGACTTTGGCAGGAACTCCTTTATGCTCTGCGCCGTAGCTCTACGGCGCAGAGGTATAAGGAGTGTATGAAGAGGGCTCACGGGCTGAGTCCTCTTCATACAAAAGTGGGGGTTTTGCATTTTGCAGAAAACCCCCACAGCTAATAACCATGTCATTGCCGCCGGCGTTTAAAAAAAACGGCGGCGCGTGGGCGCTGCCATCTTTATTTCGATCGCCGCGCCCCCGAACATAAAAAATGATCAAAATGTCGCACAGACCTCAAAATGGTAGCAATGAAAATGTCGCATCATTTCGCAAAAAATGACACCTCACACATCTCTGTGCACCAAAGTATGAAAAAGTTATTAGCGTCAGAAGATGGCAAAAAATTTTTTTCTTTTTTGTACACATTCGTTTAATTTTTGAAAATGTATTAAAACACAATAAAACCTGTATAAATTTGGTATCACCGCGATCACACCGAACCAAAGAATAAAGCTGAGGTGTTATTTTGAGTGCACAGTCAAAATAAAAAAAAACTGAGCCCGCAAGTTTTTTCAGTTTTTCCACATTTGGAATTTTTTTTCAGCTTTACAGTACACGGCATGTTAAATTAAATAACATTAGGGGAAAGTAAAATTTGTTACGCACAAAATAAGCCCTCACACAGGTCTGTACACGTAAAAATGAAAATGAGCGGAAAAACCCTGCGTCCTTAAAGAGAACCCGTCATGCAAAATAACCCTCCTAATCTAAATATATTTTCATATTCTGCCATTAGAGAGCATTGCCTCTATCTCTTCATTGTCCCTCTACATGCCTGTAAACCTAAGCAATGAGGTCCTAACGCTGTATGCAAATGACCTGTGAAATGTCCAATGAAGCATTAGCATATTCAAGCTGTCCACTCTATTCATGAATGGGAGGCACAGCCACACCCCCAGTGCTTGACTGACAGCCTGTATAATGGTGTGAGGCTGTATAATGATGTGATGGCTCCATGTGCTTGCTGGTGGCCACACCCCCTGCAGCCTGTATGTGTATAGGAGAGATACAACAGCTACATGCAGCCATATTACAGCAGAACATGTTATAACAGAACATGTCTCTGTGTATTAGGAGGATGCAGCATGTCAGCAGATGCAGAACACACACTAGCCATGCTTTACTATACATTACACACAGACATGAGCAGGGGGAGGAGAGGGGAGGGGGAACAGGGGTGACATCACTGCCTCTGACCATGTGACCAGCCTCATTTACATGATAAAAAATAGATGATTTTACAATGAATAATGTATGAAATAACTAGATAAAGGCTGGGATGGGATCATTGTGAGCTGCTCCAACAGGTAGTAGTGACAGGACAAGTGACACAGACCTGATGACAGGTGTCCTTTAAGGGGTTAAAAGGGATTTTCCTACCTGTAAGTAATAATGCCCATTCATAGGATAGCTCATTAGTAGGTAATCAATGGAGTTTGTGACATCTGGCAGGCCTGCTAATCATGTGATTCCTACAGCTGATGGAACTGGAAGCAGATAGCTCCATTTATACTGTAACAATCACCGCAGATCACTGTAGTCACCAAACAGCCACTACACTATGGGTGGAGGTTTTTGCTTTGTAATTCATCCATTATGTGAAAACAGCTTATGAAGAGTCAGTTATAGTTTCGGAATGGAAACCTCCTTTAACGATTGTATATTGTAAGGTAGATTCTCAATCAAATTTAGTTGGTTTAAATAATCTGGTTCCTCACCAAAATAGCACAGTATCTTATACTTTCACATTTTTTTTCCATTTTCTCCTTTTAACACATTATAGAGATGACTATTCAGTGGCACACAAACAAGGGAACTATTAAGACTGGCGTTTTGAACACCAATCTTAGTATCCCCCCTCCTTTTGCCAGAGCTCTGCATCCAGATCTATTTAGAGGTTCTGGAATCATAGTAGATCTAGAAGCAAGATTTGACAGAGATTTTAGCTATAGTCTGTGCACTGAATTAAAGCTTTAAGTTCAAATCACGTAAGTTTGGGAAACCTTAAATGCATTTTAAAATTAAATTCAAGCACATTATTTCAACGTGGCCACAGTATTTGTAATCTAAAACTTGGAGCAAAACAAAAACAAATAAAGTGTCACAGAAGAATTTGCATTCCACTCTTGGTTTTGACTGAAGGAAAATACTGACCAGATACTGTCGTCAGAATGATGCCCCAGCCCAGTGAACTTAACTTATTGAATTATAATGAGATGTGATGCAGCGACCCCCAGCACTGTTCTTCACTCACACATTGCTGCAAGATCAATACACTAGCATTTAGGCAGTTTCAAAGATTCCTGAGGATGGGTGTCACACATGACATTTTTAATCACATGCGCTTTCACATGGTGCACTGCTTTTATCTGGTTTGAAAATGTTTTTTGTTATTGCTAGAAGTGTGAGCAGGTGTGCTAACATTATCCAAAAGAGCCAAAAGAGTAGGGGCAGTGCGGGACAAAGCTCCCAGAGCCTGCAAAGCCCCCATACCTTCTTCTAGGAGTAGTGCTGCCTGCACCTGATATCCTGTGTGGCTGGCTGAGCCCCAAACCAGGCAAAATGTGTCAAAAGCAGATACTCTATTAACACATGTACAGTCAGTGACATATATTGCCAGTCTGCCCCTGCTCCTGTCATACCCTGCTCCCCACTCTGTTATGCCTTTATGGGCATAAAGTTTTCAAGTTCATGAGAAATATACTTTTAGTGCTAATGCAAGATCTTCATCATTGACTCCCCTTTCCTAAAAGAAGGCTTGGTCTTAGATGTAAGAGTTCTCCTGGTTACAGTTCCAAACAGTTACAAAAACTGATTATAGTTTCAGATACATTTGAAATCAGAGTCTAGGACAGGGCAAGTCAGAATTCTCAGACACAAATATGAAGTAGAAAATTAGTAGATAAGAGAGATGTCATAATTACCAACTTCTGATTCAGGAACAACTACAGAGTATTATCAGAACAAATGACAGAGGCATAAATGTAAGGAATAGCAAAACTGACTAGGTCATCAGTAAAGATGGAAGATTGTACACATCAGCTAACTCATTAGTCACTACATCCAGGGTTATCAGATAGGTGGTTTCTTGAAAAAAGTACAATGACGCTTGATAGGTTTGACACAATAGCTCCGTGAATTGTAATTGTAACAAGCACATGGCTACATTGTCTGTGCAGGAATGCTCCTATTGACATTCTTTAGCTTATATGTCTGTCACGGGTGCCCCTGCTACCCATATCCCGGGTCGCAAGCGCACCCGTGTACCTCAATGTGCCCCAGAACTCACCTGTCCCGGCCCTAGCGGCGATCCCGTATGGTGCGAGCGTTACGGTGTCCTAGGGCGCACACCAGCTCTGGAAAATTTAAAGGGCCAGTGCGCCGCTAATTGGTGCTGGCCAGCTGCCTGCCTTGATATATTACAGCCCTTCCTATGTCCCATGCCTGAAAGAATGCTGTATTCCAAGCCCTCTATGATAAACCTGATTTCCTGTTGTGACCTCGATTACGTTCCTGACTCCGATCCCGTACTGCCTGTCCTGACCTACCGCTATGTCCCCGACTCCGATCCTGTGCTGCCTGTCTCAACCTCCTGCCTGTCCCGACCACGAGTTTGCCTTACGTTTTTGTACTACGCCTTGGCTGCCACTGCTTACAAAGTTGCACCTGTGGGAAGACCTGGTGCTACCATACCGCAACGAGTCCAACTTGCTTTAGGGCGGGCTTTGGTGAAAACCGGGTTCCACTTAGACTCCAGTCCCAGGTGTCAGCTTACGTCATCATCCGTGGTGGTACAGAAGATCCACTACCTCCGATCCTGACACTGTGTACACACAAATATCCATAACAACAGCATACCTTTGCAGAAGAAAAGTCCCGTTGCCAATGTGGCCGGCCTGTGGATCTGACCTTTCAAACAAAACATTTGTTGCATAATAAAAAAAACATCAGTTCATTTTACTGCTCAGGACTCTTGATCAGTAGAATGTAACAACATTTCACTCCAAAATTTTTCAGAAAATGATCTCCTGACTTCCCTGATATTCCCAGTGCAGAGAGAGAAGATGCTTAACAAAGATAAACATTGCTCTGTCCCAAATGTTTTTAGATGCATTGCTGTCAAATTAGTTTTTTTTCCATGAAATGGTAAAATATATCTCTTTTAACATCCACTTTGTGTCCTATGACCTATTGTGAACAAAACTTTGGTCTATGAGATTTGCTAATTATCTCAAGCTGTTCCTTTTTAATTTATTTATACTTTATACATATTTGAGGGGTTGTAGTTTTTAATTGCGTCTACATCCAACATTTTTTATATTGTGCAGTTGATGGTCTCAACATCAAATGAACTTTATGTTATTTGTTCACATTATTTGGTTGCAGCATGAGAGCAGCATGAAATGAGAGTAAATTTTGAAGAGTCTAGAATTAATTGATTAACTATAGTATATCTGGATATATGAGCAAATACGTTTTGAATAAGGTTTTTCAATACCATAACCAAGTGATTTCAAGCCAAAACTACAGACAGTAAAAAATGGACTAGTGTGGCTTATTACAGCTCATTTCAAGCCACCATAGGTCTGATATAGCTCTCAGAACAGGCGGCTGTAATTTCTCATCCATAGAAAATTTCTTACCAGATAAAAAGTTGAATAAAGGAAAAAAGTCCTTTCCAGTACTTTTCAAAACATGTTCATTGGCACTGATTAATTTCTAAATAAACCAAATGACACATTCTATTTTTTGTGTAAATATAATAAGACTTTTTCCATTGCAACCAAAATAAAAGCCAATGCTTAATCAATATTAGTTGTAGGGAAAAAAAAGTAATCTGCAAGAGTAGTAATTTATTTGCAAGATCTTTCTCTGTTCCTGAAAAATGATTTTCCTCGCGACTGATACTTTTTTATTGCCTGAAACAACTTTAGATTAATAAATTCTTGATTTGTGGTTCTTTTAAATCTACATTTCTATCTAATGCGTACCATTTATAAATCTAAATTAAACCATCAAAGATTTATCACATTTTACAAATTTCTGTGGCTCATTTATCTAGGCATGTTATAGAAATGTCAGGTTAAGAATATTTTATTGATCTTTCCGTGAAATTTTTAAGCAATTAATTTGATCATGTAGTAGAATTTTCGGAACCCATTTAAACTAGTGTGTCAACAAAAGTTGGAAATGTATGCACAAATCAATTTTTGCCAACCAACCAATTCATTAAGTTGTTTGCACCAAAAATTTTGCAAAGGCCTTATGCACATGAACCCAGACACATTTGGCCACATTTACTAAGGGTCCACGGAACGCATTTCTGTCGGGTTTCATGAACCTTTCAGTTTTGCGCCACATTTAAATAAGGTTTTTTGGTGCATGCGATTAGATTTTGGCGCATCAGCGCCGGCTTTCACGTAACACAAATCGGAGGGCAGCCCGTCGGACGATCGGGAGGATTCGGACAACACAGGATTTAACAATTCAAATTATGTTGCAAGCCATGCACTCACAAACACCAGGAAGAAGAAGGTGAAGTCCGGCGGACCTCAGCGGGGAAGCAACACATGCAGGATCTCGGGCGCACGATCTTGGTGAATCACGCCGACTTCATCTTCGTCATACTGTACGGATCGGGGATCACGACAGGAGCGGGGAAGTAAATGTGCCCCAATGTTTGTGACCCCAAATTGCACCTGAGGGCTAACAGCATTGAAAAACTTTGCTTGGTGTTATTCAAATAGGATGCTCCAGCCTCAAGTTCTGCCCTGAATCCTCAATCACTAAGGCTGTTCACATGTTGCATTCATATTCTCATATAGAATTGTGTTACCTTATATCCAGGGTTTTGGATTCAGACTTTCTACTTTAATAGCGACAAATCTATTTTAGAAATCACCAAAAAACAATACCTACTATACTAAAATATTACAATATTTAAAATTATTCATATATATATATATATATATAGAATATAATATATAATATAATATGTAAATCTACTTTTTTGAATCTAAAAGTAACTTAATTTAGATTGCTCACATACCTACCTGTTCAGATGATTTAGTTATAGATCTAAATTATCTCATTTAAAGACAATACAGCCCTTTAACACCCTGTAAATACAGACATTTTGGGACATATTCACGAAGGGTCCCGCGGCCGCATTTCTGACGGGTTTTCCGACGATTTTGGGGATCGCATGGCTGCAACAGGGATTTAGAAGGGGATTGTGTCACACTCAATTGGATTTTGGTGCATCGGCGCCGGCATTCATGCGATAGAAATTGGGGGTGGGCTGTTAGACGATCCGACTAATTCGGACAGTGTGCGGGATTTAACTTTAAAATTGTGTCGCAAGCCATGCACTTACATGCAGCGGGAAGAAGATTGTGAACTCTGGCGAACCTGAGCGGGGAGCGACACATGCAGGTTATCGGGCACACGATGTAAGTGAATCACGGCACAGTGCATTCTTGTCAGACACTCCGGATCGGGGAACACGCAGGATCGGGTAAGTAAATTTGCCCCTTTGTGTTGATTGCATTGATCCAGATGTTAGAACACCTACACCACCAAACCCAAGCCATGTGCATAAATACAGCACCAACACCAAATTCTGAACATCAATGCTACAGCAGAACTAAGAAAAATAATTATACAAATTCAATGTGCATCTCTCATGAGAAATAACAAATCAAATAAAAAGGATAGATGCAGCAGTATTATGAGATTTTGGGTAGTACAAATACTGTAAATCTAGTGACACACAGAGAATGTGTTTGATCGAAATAGATAAAAGAAAAATCCTCATAAGACCCAGACTGCCATGGCACCTTCTTCTGGCCATGATTTGTACCTGCACATTTTGCAAGGTACAAATCATGGCATACACATCATCTCATACTCCTTCTTATCAAAAACTTATTACTGTTCTTTTGATCCCCTAAACATCACTATAATTTTCCCACAGTAGCCAGTGTAATAACATTCCCCCAAAGTAACCAATATATTAACAGTAGCCCCACAGTAGTCAATCTAGTAAAAGCGCCCCACAGTAGCCAAAAGTCAGCGCCCCAGTAGTCACAGTACCCCCAGTAACCAAAAGTAAAAAAGCCCCACAGTGTCCAAAGAAAAAGAGCCCCAGTAGTTAAAATTAACAGAACCCAGTTGCCAGGAGCAACAGTTTCCCGGTTGTCAGTACTAACAGTGTCCCTAGTAGCCAGTAGTAACAGTTCTCTGAGAAGCCAGTAGTAACAATTCCCCCAGCAGCCAGTATTACAAGCGCTACCATTAGACAGAACTGTTAATGCCCATAGTAGCCAGTAGTAACAATGCCCTCAGTAACCATAAATTTCTCCCCGTAGGCAGCAATAACAATTCCCCAAGTAGAGAGTAGTTAAGTGCCCCCAGTAGCCAATAATAATTCCCACAGTTACCTCTCCACACTCCTGTTCCGATCCCGGCTAGGCTGCGCATGTCCACGCTTCCTAGGGTGAGTGCACACCGGCACTCGATGATTTAAAGGGCCACTAGCACTTCCGGGTTTCCCATAAAGACCGGCAGCTCCCATCACTCCCCGCTGGATCTTTGCGGTCATTAGCTTCAGAGAAAGCTTTCCAGTATTGTTCCCGTGCCCTTCCTTGTTCTCGTTCCCTGCCTTGCCCAAATTTTGCCTGTTTTTGACCTTGGACCTGACCTGTGACCTTGCATCTCTGCCACCAGCCCTGACTACATGCCTGTACCTGACCTCGAGTCTGAACACTGATTCTGTACCTTGACCTTGGCTGCCACCGCAGTCTAGTCGCACCTCTGAAATGACCTGGTAACACCCTGCTGCAGCAAGACCATCCTGTTATGCGGCAGGCTCTGGTGAAGACCAGGTGCCTCTTAGATTCCGGTCCCAGATGTTGGCTAGTACAATCTTCCGTGGTGGTCCAGGGGGTCCACTGACCCCGAACCTCAACAAGAAGTAATGCCCAGATGAGTAATAATGCCCTCAGATGTCAGTAGTAATGCTCTCAGTAGCCAAAAGTAACCTCTCCAGTAGGAATAGAGCTCCCAATGTATACTGAAACAAAAGTGAATACCCACCTCTCTTTTCTGGCGACATTTGCGCTCATTCCCACGCAATGCAGTGATGACATCATTGTGTGCACTTGACATCATTGACATCGAAGAAAAGTATAGAAATCCAGACACAACATAAGATTGGAGGAGCGAAGAATGCAGGAAAAGAAAAAAATAGGAACTAAATCTAAGTACTTTTGGCAGTGCACCACTGGAAGTACGTCTCTAAGGTCTGATGTGTTGTGCTAAATGCAGAAGTACATTCAAAGGGAGTTAGTTATCTCCTCAAAGCATCTTATACTGAAGCTCACTATATATTTTTGAATAGCTATTCATAGTTGACTTTTTTTAAATTAACTTTGCTGTTCTGTACATGAAAGACTTGTTGCACCCAAGACATGCCTCAGCTCCCACAACACCCCTATAGATGGCACTGCTAAATACAACTCTTTAATCTGTACTTGTATGCTGTATAATGGCTAGTTACTGGGTCTTTTTTATTTAAAATATTCAGCATTTCAACACCTTTAATGTGTTATCATAAATTTTAGCATATTGCCTCATTTTATATTATAGCGCTGGGATGCTTTTCCATATCTTTTATTATTTTTAACTGTAGCAAGAGGGTTTATGTCTGAAAGATTTAGTTATTTTATGTTTCTTTTTGGACCGTTTCTTCTCTTTAATATTTAATTCTCTTAATCATGCACAGATAACTTATTATCAAGGTCAATTTATTTTATACTTGTGGGTATAGGAGAGTTTAAGGAAATCTCTTTTTTTAGTACCAGATATGTGTGTATGACTTGTTATGGCTATAATGCTAATGAGTAGAACACTGATTCAGTGATGGCAGTGTTAAAAAAAACGGTTTGTTCTCATGAAGGTTGTAAGAGGACACTTAATATATGAATCCTGCCAACTATTATATAGCAAATTTTCCATAAGAGAAGTAAATGATTGGAAATATTACAAAATAAATGGGGTTTACAACATTTGAAATGTTAATATGAAAAAATAATAAATACAATTTTTTAAAAATGACTTTTTACACTAAGTTTTACAACCTTTTTATACCTTCTATAATGGACCAAATGGGCTTCCCGTCTATATAATGTACTAAGTTATGACATCATTTGGATGATTCTTCCATGAATAGCAATGCTGCTGGCCACCATCTCCACATACTCAAGAGTTGGATCATGGCCAGTCAGAAAATATGGGCTTATGCTATCAATTTATCAGATGAAAAGGATCTTTGACCCCACAAGTACCTAATGAAAAAGCTTTTTGTTGGGCCTTATGTTCACTATGTGGTGTATCTGACAAATTAAGTGCAGTCAGCGGGTATATACAAAAATAGACTTACCACACTTATAACTAAGGTAAATCTGAATAGTTTAGCCCCTAGTTCAGATTCAAACCATCTGCACTCCAAGACATTGGTGTTATGTACTTTAATGTTTGTTTGAAAGAAATACATAGTTTACATGATATAATATTAATTTACATCATATGGCAGTAACATATGTTGTATAATGTTTGAAATGAATATGAAAATATTTGACATTGTTTAATGCAGAATAAGTTACATTGTATCATAGTAAGGTTCAAAAACATAAGGGGTCATCAATGTGCCAATTAGACTAATAAAAGAGTGAAAATTTCAATCTAGAAGTCAAACTTCAAAAGATTATTGCAAAGAAGTACTACAGACCTGATGTAAACAACATCCATTCATTGACTAATTGTAACCATGATTTTTTAAAAAACATATAGGGGGGGGGGGGATTATTTAAGACTTGCCCCGCTGGTGGGTGGTCTGGCATTGATATCTGTTAAGAAGCTCTGGCCCCTTAGTAGATCAGGCACCAACTCCAGGTCTGAACTGATGGAGGTTTTTGCTATAGGTTCCACTGGTGTTTCAGCAATCCGATGGGTTCATGCCCCTACCTGCCTCCCACCTGCCCTACTCCCCATCCTAACACACAGGGCCTGATTAAGGTTGGTGTGGGCCCCTGAGTGCAAAATATGGTGTGGGGCCCCCATTGAATGTAGTCGAGACAGGGAACAGCAATTACTTTACACTGCTCCCCAGCAATAACTATATCCAGCGTCCCCAGTAATCACTATATACAGCACCCAGTATTCACTATATAAAGCCCCCAAGTAATAACTATATATAGCTCCCACAGCAACCACTATATACAGCGCCCAGTATTCCCTATATACAGCCCCTAGACATCACCATGTATAGCGTTCCCAGCAACGACTATTTACAGCTCCCGCAGAAACCACTATATACAGCCCCCACAGCAACCACTATATGCAGCCTCCTCAGCAACCACTATATGCAGCCTTTTAATTATATTATAAAAAGATTAAATTTTTTTTTTTTTACTTTTTTACATTTTCTACTTCTTGGCTTGAATAAGCGATCATCCGATCGCTTATTCAAGCCTTTACACTGCAATACACTGCGCATGCTCAGTTACTTACAGCGAGAAGAGGAGCCGACAGCCTCGGGTCACTCGTCGGTACCCGGGGCAGCGGCAGGAGGGATCGGATCCCCCGGTAAGCACACCGGGGGGGTCCGATCCACGGGGGACACACTTGCACGCCGCGGTCATGCTTGACCGCGGCGTGTAAGGGGTTAAACACCCGGGATCGGAGTTTTTCCGATCCCGGGTGTTAGTGCCGGGTCTGGGCTGTGATATCACAGCCCGACACCGGCACTATACTGACCCGATGTCCCGAAATCTTCTTCTGACGCGGCGCCGTAGAAGTACCCTTAATGACCAACGTAGAATCCCGATAGGGCGGTCATTAAGGGGTTAAAATGTCATTTATTTGTTTATTTTGCTTTACTTTATGTTGTCTTTCCCTAAAATTAATATTAAAAATGAAAGAGGAATTAATACTAAAAAAGAAAGGGTTCTCCCCTAGTACAGTTATCCCAAGGTGAAAGAGGGTGTATGTTCATTTTTATTCAGTCAATTATATAGTGTCTGAGTGGCTGGCCGACATATTGCAAGTGACAGTATATAGATTAATACACATGATTTGGCTCTTTATTGATATTGAGTTTTGGCTTATATCTAAAAGTGGATGCTCCATGACATATTAATTGATGTGTACCAGTGTAGGATTGTGCCCACACCCCCCTTCATACATAGAAATATTGACATGTTTAGGGAAGAGGATTCACACATCAGTGCACCAGATTGTCCAAATTCAACTTACAGCTGCTCAAAATATGGGCAGCACGGTGGCTCAGTGGTTAGCACTATAGCCTTGCAGCCCTGGGGTTCTGGGTTCAAGTGCCATCCATGTCAGCAGCTGCAAAGAGTTTGTGTGTTCTCTCCATGTTTGCGTGGGTTTCCTCCCACACTCCAAAACATACTGGTAGGTTCATTAGATTGTGAACAGGGACTGATTTGACAAGATCTGGGCAGCGCTGCATAATCTGTGTGCACTATATAAATAAAGGAATTATTATTATTATTATTATACTATATCAAAACAAAATATTGTACATTTTTATATTTTGTGCACCCAAAAAAAGTATGTCCCTAGCACCCTTTGATTTAGTGATGGCCATGGAATAACATCACAGGATATGTGATGTACCTCTTATGATGTATGGAAGCAGTGCATGCAGTGGAAAAATGTTAAAGTAATGGTAATAGGGATAAGGAAACAGGGACAAGCAGTTATTGTTCTCTTAAACTGTAGCAATAAATTTGCCAATGTATGCATTTCCATTCACAGTTATTGGATGGAAGAAATTATTAAACACTTTAATGTTGAAATTGCCAAAAAATTTACTTGAATTCAGTTTTTGCCTATTTTTCAGTTCCTATTTAAAAGAAATTTGTGTACATCTATTATATAAAGCTAGGCGTATGTGTGTGTATGTATGTCCACTAAAGGAATCTGCACCGCCAAATTTATAATCACCAAATTTTGCTCAGTTGTTGCCTGTGACTCAGGGACCGTCTTAGACCAGGTTTTGAGCTGAAATTTGTACCCCATGCTTTCCAAAATCCACTTATTACCCACCATATACAGCAGCCATTGTCTGCTGTGGCAATTGGAAGCTGAGCCGTGATTGGTTGCTTTTCTGCCACAGGTCATTAATATGAGCCCTGAGCTTTGATTGGTTACTATAGGCATTGAGTATAAGACACTTATATGTGAGGTAAGCAGAAATAGGGGCAGATTTATCAGAAGTGTCTGAGGTAAAACGGTTCCAGTTGCCCATGGAAACCACTCAGAGATTAGATGTAATTTTATCAACAGTTGTGCAAAAATGAAACTTGAGCTCTGATTGGTTGCTATGGCCAAGTATAGCAGTTCTGCTCTCAGACACTTCTGATAAATCTCTCCGTAGACAAAGTGACAGAGACACAGACAGCTACTGGAATGAGTGTGTCAGAGACACAGTCACTGGAATGAGAGTTCCCAAGACTGACAGTCTCTAGAATGACAGTGCCCGAGACTGACGATCGCTGGAATGAGTGTGCCCGAGACAGACAGTCACCGGAACGAGAGGGCCTGAGGCCGACAGTCACTGGAATAAGAGTGCTCAAGACAGACAGTCACTGGAATGAGAGTGTATGAGACAGACACTCACTGGAATGAGAGTGCCCAAGAAGACAGTCACTGGAATGAGAGTGCCTGAGATACAAAGTCACTGGGATAAGAGTGCCCGAGACATTCACTGGAATGAGAGTCCCCGAGGCAGTCACTGGAATTAGAGTGCCCGAGATAGACAGTCACTGGATTGAGAGTGTTTGAGACAGACAGTCACTGGATTGAGAGTGCCCGAGACAGACAGACACTGGATTGAAAGTGCCCGAGACAGACAGTCACTGGATTGTGAGTGCCCAAAATAGACAGTCACTGGATTGAGAGTGCTCGAGACAGACAGTCACAGGAATGAGAGTGCCCGAGAAACACAGTCACTGGAATTAGAGTGCCCGAGACACAGTCAGTCACTGAAAGATACTGTCAGAGACAGACAGTGTCAGTGACAGAGACGGGCAGTGACAGAGACAGTCTGAGACAGTCTATAGATACATATAAAATATTTTTGTTAACCTGTTCTATTTTATTACAGCTAAGAGCAGTTATTTACTATCCTGGGCAACACTGTGAGCTACAGCTAGGACTTTTCTATTATGGTAGAAAATCATGGACAACAAACATTTAGGGGAAAAGTAGACATGCATGTTTTGATGGAAAAATTAATGCTGGTTACATGTAGTTTTCCAATTATAACAACAGAAGCATAACAAGAAACTGACAGTAGTGCCTGTCCTCACAAATGGTATTTTGTGTAAAATGTGTATAGTATAGCCACACAAGAGAGCTTGATCATATGATTTTTAAACAGGATATGTTATGAGCTCATATAAGTGTGATGTCTTGTGTTCTCCTAAATTAGGCCTTATATTGCACCCTTCAGCCCATGGGCATGACTGCTACTATTGCCACTATCAGTATGCAACCAGGAGAGGCAGGGCCCCATAGCAGACTTCCGAATGGGGTCTCACAGGGATGTAACTAGGAGAGTCTGGGCGTCAGAGCACAAGTGAGTTACAACACGCACATTTATAAACTCATATACACAAACCATTTATACATACATATACAGTACCATGTACAGTCATATAGCATATATACACACATACAGAGTGCACAAAGTTGGAAAGAAGTAGAGATAAGAGATTTCAATCCTGTTGTTCTGCTGCCTCCTCCCCCTACATTTCTTATGTGAGCTGATGTCACATCTGTGTACTGTGGAAGATGTGCACTGTTATATACATATTATACTGTACAATGTGCATCATAACATGTATATAATGGTGCACATCTTCTATTGTTTAGTGTGCCGGGCCGGATGCTGGGGCTCTATGACACTCTGTGCCCATAGCAGCTGCTATGTCTGCTACCACTGCAGTTATGCCCCTGTTGTCCCTCTCCCCCTTAAAATATTAATATTTGTATGCTCACTCGTGTGAGTTAAATTCACAAACATTTATTCACTCATATATAACCAAACCATTTATATACTTATATACGTACACACACAGCAAAAACATACATATGGGGTATACACACCATATAAGAACATACTATATGGGGCAGATTTACTTACCCGGTCCATTCGCGATCCATCCGTTCTCTGCGGTGGATTCGGGTCCAGCTGGGATTCATTAAGGCAGTTCCTCCGACATCCACCAGGTGGCACTGCTGCGCTGAAAAGCATCGGAACGCACTGAAGTTCACCGGCCTATTCACAGTGAAGGTAAGTGCAAGCTCCGCAACACTTTTTTTAAAAAAATGCGGCGGTTTTTCCGAATCCGTCGGGTTTTCGTTCGGCCACGACCCCCGAATTCCGTCGTGTGCATGCCAGCGCCGATGCGCCACAATCCGATCGCGTGCGCCAAAATCCCAGGGCAATTCAGGGGAAATAGGTGTAAATCGGAAATATTCGGGTAACACGTCGGGAAAACGCGAATCGGGCCCTTAGTAAATGATCCCCTATATACTCAAATACATACAGTGTACCATAAACATCCATGTAGCATATACCCAGACATTCAGCAAATACACACACAACCAGCATATACATACCACACATACACACAGCATATACACACCCAGTATCCCATATATAGGGGACCCTTGACACCGCAAGCCCCATAGCAGCTGCTATGTCTGCTACCACTGTAGTTACATCCCTGGGCGCAATACAGGCTTCTATGAGTCTCAAATGACAAATTATGGTGTCTATTTATGTTTTGTATTAGAGTGTGTTAAATCTGTCCATTGAGTCTGTTGCTTTTTGAGTTTTTAAACAGTGGTACTAAAGTCGCAAATTCTTGAGCAACCACTTCTAATCTTTTTCCTTCCAGCAGGGTAGTGGAGGTTTTTGTGACTTTTACATACATTAAAATTTGGATCCAAAGATAAATGAGGTGCAAAACTTTTTTCTGAGCACTGACCCATGTCAGAAAGTCACAACATAAGTTTCAAATCCACCAATGTGCCCCAAAAAGATGCAAAAAGAAGTGGAAAAGAAAAGAAGGAGATAAAACCCCCTAAAAAAATTTCTCTACAAAATTTGAAAGTATATGGTTGGAACTTTGCACTTTTAGGGTGCGTTCACACATTCTGCTAGCGTTGCTAGCGCACAGGGGGCGGGGCTCGGCCCGATCGCATATGCGTTTCCTGGGAGCCCCGAGCTCCGCCCCTTATGCGCTAGCGTCGCGTTATGAACGCAACGCTAGCGGAACATGTGAAGACACCCTCACTGCTATTCATCACAAGGAATGATTTGGCGAACTTTATCATAACTTTCTGCAGTATGATATGGTAACTTTCTGCATCGTATATTATCACAGCAGATGAGTTAAGCTTTGCTACTTCTTTATTTCAGTCTTTTATTTGTTTTTCGTTACTAGAACTTTGCACATTTATGACATATATTTTCTGTAATGAAGAAACTAGAGACTATGATGAAGGTGATAACAATATCACCAAATGATGTGGTTTGCTTAGCTTACATGGCATTTTGACTGCTAATTTCAGAATGAAGCATATGTGAAAGGGCAGTCCTACATTTTTCTTCATGATAGCACAACAAAGCTCATAGCCAATTTATTTCAAAATTTGTGGTCAAATTCTTTTTATGCACTCCATTGGGAAGCACAGTGAATATGCTTATGCATTTAAATATCCTTATTTTCATAAGCATTGTTGTCATTATGGAGTATTAAAATGCTTTTAAGGTATGATCTTTTGAAACAGAAAAAGAGTTATAGAGGAGTACAATTAGTTTGTAGTGGGTATACAAATATACTTAGGGAGAATAATGTATTAATATGTAAACTAAATTCTTATTGTCACTTTACAAATAAATGATACCTATTAAATTGATGAACATCATTTTTAAGTGCAATTATTTTAACGTTCTAGCAAGAGTCTTTTAAAATAAAAACTTTAATGATTTGTACCCAAGACTTACGATCAAGGGAATTAGGGTCATAGAACAGTCACAGACATTTTCATTGAATGTTTTCCTTCGTATTGTTCCAAAGACTGAGAAGGGAAATATGTAAGTAAATAATTCACAATAAAAAACTTTTAATTCTTCTCAGTAGTGTTGCACTTCATAAAACACTCATGTTTCATTGTTAGTATAGGGCAGACACAAACTGCAAAGTTCATGTTCATACCAGAATCAGCAGGTTGAGGTCTGACTCCACTCCCACCTCCCCCTCAATCAGTGTTGGCACCAATCACTAGTGCTCAGTCTTTAAATTTCGCTGTCAAAGTTGCCAGCTGCATCTATACGCTGTTGCCACTCATTGGGCAGGGCATTTAAGCACATTTACTTACCCAGTCCCTCAGAGTTCACGAAAGTGCATTGTCCCACGACAATGCACTGTGCCGCGATTCACGAAGATCGTGCACCTGATATACTGCATGTGTCACTTCCCAGCTCAGGTCTGCTGGAGTTCACCATCTTCTTCCCAGTGTATGTAAGTGCATTGGATGCGGAACAATCTAATCTTAAATCTCGCGCTCAGTCCGAATTAGTCAGATTGTCCGACGGCCCTCCCCCTCTTTCTGGCGCATATCCCGAAAATGTCAGGAGGTCGGGCGGAAATGCGATCCGAGGACCCTTAGTAAATATGCACCTATATGTTTCTAAATTTTGATAAGTGATAATGTTAACTAATGTTCATGTTATTAACCCCCACCTACCCAGAACAATCTGAGAGCACACTTGCATGAACATTCGATCCCTTTTATCTGATGTGGCTGCATAACATTAACATTAACAATAAACATTGTTAGGGATTTTTATCTAGGGCTTAACCGCCCTTCAGTTGTACAGGTGACTTGCTGTATGCAGGCATGCTGTATCTTATACATATCACATGGAGGATGCCAGATGTATTTTATAATGTATGGTGGCACGCTGTATGTATTATATGGTATATCGCAGCACGCTGTATGTATTATATGGTATATGGTGGCACGCTGAATGCATTATATGGTATATGGCTGCACGCTGTAGGAATTATATGGTATATACTGGCACACTGTATATCAGTCATTTTCAACTAGTGTGCCGTGGCACATTAATGTGCCGCGACACATGGTCGGGTGTGCCGCGGAGAAAGTTCCCCAAACTATGGTGCCCCCTGTGTTTTGTTTCCCGGCAATGCGCAGCGATGCGCAGTCATGGCTTCTTACAATATAGGAGACGTGTACAATAACACATGCGCAAGCTTTGAACCTCGCGCGACAAAATGACGTCACTGAGGCCGGCGCATCATCCTGAGAGCGGAGAGACTCTCGCATTTGCCCACCGCCAAGGTAATGCCCACCAATAATGCTGACTGTATGAGCTTTTGCCTGAGTATATGAACTGTTGGCAGAATACTCAGCATATGAGCTGGTACGTTTAGTACTCCAGCAGTATACTGCATATAACAATGAGAAAAGTAAAATGAGAAATACTATAGTCATGAGGCTGGAGTACTACAAGTACCAGCTCATATGCTGAGTATATGAGCTGGTACTTGTACTCTGGCCTCATGGTCATAGTACTTCTCATTGTACCCCTTTATTTTGCAGTATATGAGCCGCATAATAATCAGCACCATATACTAAAAACAGGGAGAAACTGAGAACTGTTGAGGAAGAGCTTCGTGTGTGTCTTTCCACCATTCCTGCCAGGATATCCTTTTTTTGTTTATCGAAACAGGCCCAGGTTTCACAGTAAAATAAATTTAGAATCTATATTATTAACTATATGTATAATATGACTGTTTTAGTGTCATTTTGTGCTATTTTGGTTGGTGGTGTGCCCCAGGATTTTCTAAGTATAAAAAGTGTGCCGCGGCTCAAAAAAGGTTGAAAATCACTGCTGTATATATTATATGGTATATGGAGGCACGCTGTATGTATTATATGTTATATGGTGGCACACTGTATGTATTATATGGTATGTGGCGGCATGCTGTATGTATTATATGGTATGTGGCGGCACGCTGTATGTATTATATGGTATACAGCGACACACTGTATGCATTATATGGTATATGGCGACTTGCTATATGTATTATATGGTATACCACGGCATGCTGTATGTATTATATGGTATACCGCGGCATGCTGTATGTATCATATGGTATACGGCGGCACGCTATATGTATTGTATGGTATATGGCGGCACGCTGTGTGTATTATATGGTATATGGTGGCACGCTGTATGTATTATATGGTATACGGCGGCACGCTCTATGTATTGTATGTTATATGACGGCACCCTGTATGTATTATATGGTATATGGCAGCACGCTGTATGTATTATATGGTTTATGGCAGCATGCTGTATGTATTATATGGTATATGGCGGCACGCTGTATGTATTATATTGTATACGACGGCACGCTATATGTATTGTATGGTATATGGCGGCACGCTGTGTGTATTATATGGTATATGGTGGCACGCTGTATGTATTATATGGTACACGGCGGCACGCTCTATGTATTGTATGTTATATGACGGCACCCTGTATGTATTATATGGTATATGGTGGCGCGCTGTATGTATTATATGTTATATGGCAGCACACTGTATGTATTTTATAATAGATGGTGGCATGCTCTATTGATTTTATATTATATGGCAGATTGTTGCATGTATTTTGTTCTTTATGGTAGCTCGCTTTGTTTATTATATAGTACATGAAGGGATGCAATTTTGCATTGCTTTATTTTCAAATTAAACCAATATGATTGGGTCTGGTCCTGACACTCCTTGATATATTACATATATGGTGTGTGTGGGGGGGGGGGGCATCTTTCCATAGCTCGCCTCATGCAGCAGAAAGGCTAGGTTCACCTTTGGCTGCAGGTACCCTGTGGGAAGGCCTTGGTTTCCTGGGTCTCTGGGCATACTGGGCAGTAGCAGTCAACAATGTGGCTATATATTGACTACTGTGCGTTGGCACCACTTTGATTCTCCAGTGGGCTGCATGGAGCTCCTGACCACCACCTCTTCACCCAAGCTTCACTGCTTTGCCCGCATGTAGATTCTAGGACCTCGTCATCACTGCTTCTTCTAACACTGAGCTCTCTTAGCTGCCCTTCTTTTCTGCCACAGAAGTATGAAGTTTGATTTCATCATCATTGAAGATCTCTTATGATATTCTGCTGTCCACACCCTCATCCTCCAACACAAGATCTTGGGAATCTTGCAACTCTATGTATGGAGCAGGGTCTGGTGGATGAGCCGCAGATTACCAGCTAGGAGAGTAATCATACACAGTTAGTGACTGCTTTATAACTTCTGTCTGAGAAAGATTTGCTGTTTTGAAGGGTTTGAGCTAGAGGGTTCTGCACTTTCAACAGTGTTTGAGCGTACAAAATTTTTTGGTGTGGTATGAAAGAAAATAATCCAGAACTTTTTCTTAGATTCTTATACTTAAAATTGTCACTTTAGTGGCTTCTACAACCTCCATAGATACATTACTTAATGCTAGCTTATATAGGCCATTACAGAACAAGCACATGTTGCCATTGACCCACAATCTTATACGAGTGTGGACATCCACGCACACTGATGTGAATACGAATGAGTCACAAATTTCTAAATTGCATTCTGACATGACAGAGAGTATCACAACTGACTTAAATCTGAAAAAATGGATAGATGGGGGCATCAAGCTAACTTCTCAGATAATGTTAGGGGGTAATATAATCCTTCTTGAAAAAATGGATAGATGGAGGCATCAAGCTAATTTCTCAGATAATGTTAGGTGGTAATATAATCCTTCACGGATATCAGGGGAAAGTTTCAGAACTCTAGTTTGGAAATGTTCATGTATCTGCAACTGAAAAATTTCTTAGAGGAGAAACTGACAAACCCACAGAGCCATGATGCTCATTTAAAAAGAATAGTGTACTCTAAAAGAAAGGGGTTAAGCTTCCTATATAGACACTCGACTGACTGTATGCAATTCCAGAAGAATTACGGATTAAAGAAGTGGGAGAATGAACTTAATAGAATCATATTTCCAGTGGAGTGGGGAAAAACGACAAACACAACAAACAAGGCCCGAAAATGCACGGCCTGTTTTGAAAATGCAATTAAGGTATTGCTGAGATGGTATTATACCCCTGACCGTATCCATAGGGCTTATCCCTCATTGCCCCCTGTGCTGGAGAGGATGTGGGGCAAGAGGAAGTCTGATTCACACCTTGTGGGTATGCCTGGGGGTAGAACCCATCTGGAACAAGGTGTATGAAATGATGGGGAAATTGATGGGACCCATTCCGAACAAAGGTCCAGCTCAATCCCTGGTTGTTATACCTTCTAGACAGAGATTATTGATAGTAAAGATTTGCACTATAACTCGGATAGTAATAGCTAGATACTGGAAGACTCCTACTTGCCCTACAAGGAACTAGAGGGGACAATATCTAAGACGCACAACTTTGAAAAGGCACTAGCTTTTGGATTTCTAAAACACCAATCAGTTGAGAAAATCTGGTAGCATTGGCAGGTTTATTATTGTTCAACTTCCCCACCTGTAAACATTCATGGTCCACCTCAGAGTGGCAATAATAATAGGGTAGTTCCTTCAGTATGATTGCATCAACGTGCATAGGCCTTGGGGATAGCCGACCCGAAAGAAAGGGACTGAAGTAACTAAAACCTGTGACTAGTTTCAATTGTTTTTCTGTTCTCTATGTTTTTCCTAATGTTTTTGCTTATCATTGGATAACGACAATATACAAATTAGACAAGGTATGTTTTGAAGCATGACATGACTGGTAAAGGTAAAAAAATTGGAGAAACAATGGATGTCAAAATAGATATATATATAATGTAACAATTCCTGATGACTTCTGCCTAGCTATGTGTATGCAAATGCCTTATGATTTGTACTTGTGGTACTATATGTTTGTAAAACCCAATAAAAAATGAATTTACAAAGAAAATTGTCACTTATAAACCATTTGAATGAATAGAGATCCACCATTATCATAAAAGCAATCAGCCTGGTGTACAACCATAAAACGTCACATGAAAGATTAGATCTTACCAGCTGCAATGATTGTATGGGTAAACAGGCAGGAAGGGGTCTTGTAGCCAGGGATTATGTCCCATAGGATACATGGGAGAAAGGAACTCACCCTGTTAAACCCTTACTAAGACATCTATACCATATACACCCCAATAGCTCCCGTCCTGAAAAATCTCAAGGCTCACCCTAAGGGGGGCTCTAGACACCCTGTCACTTAGTCCTAACAGTGTATCCTCACATGTATCTGGAGACCTCCCTTGCTATCTCCGTCAGATACAAGGCCCGCAGTGACCGCCTCACTGGGGAGATAAAAAGTGGTCCAACTCCCACTTGTGTCAAAGATAATCCCATAGAAGTTGAAACATCTTTTTTATGGAATTGACCAATGCCTCAACTTTGTGTGACCTATAGGGGCATACAAATATTTACTGCACATCATGGCTCCTGTTTACACCAAAGAAACTTGGAACAGGTAGAGACTGAACACAATGGCCCAGATTTATTTACGTCTGTTTTTTGTCAGACTTTGCATGTTCGTTTCAGTGCAAACTGCTTGCACATGTATTTTAGACGTGTCCGAGACACAAATATGTCGCACACCACACATTTTTGTCCCGGCTGCAGTATACACGACGCAACACAAATTTCTACACATAAAGGAGTGTTCCAGTGCCACATTCATCATGCAGTATCCGACAGTATTTTGTTGCATGCCCTATGTTAAAGGTGCAACAACAAAAAAGTTGGTGGAGCAGTGCAGAGACGTAAAAATTGCAATGTGCCAATATAAGTCACAAAAAAGACAAAAAAAAAGAATAAAGGCAAATGGCGCACATAGACCAATTTACGCCAGTGTTACTTCACACTTGAGAGAAATAAATAGATCTATGAAGGGCATTCAGCTTTCTTTTTCTTCTTTTTTTTCCTGTCTTTTTTGTGACTTATTTTAGCACCTCACATTTTTTGTGACTTTTTGAATGTCCAATGGGCATTAGCTCAGCATCACTAAGACACATTTATATTCTATCTTTCTAGTTATATTTATCTTTTCAGATTGTCCAATCTGGAGTAAAAAACTCCAGCCCTACCCATAGTTAATGAAAACGTAAAAAAATTTAAAGCAGTGACATTTCATTAATAAGTCACAAAAAAATTTAACACAAGCTAAAAGACAAAATAAAAAATGATCAGGTGCTCAGGGGTGAAAAAGACAGGCAAAAACTTGCAACACAGCACAGAGAAAAGATCAATAATCCTCTATGATTGGTATTTTGATTTAAAGGGGTTTTCCCACGAATTCAAGTTAGGTACTATCTTCTGAATAGTAGCCAACTTGCTGAACGGCGGGGATCTCAGTGATGAGACCCCACAAATCATGAAAATGAGGGGTCCGATGGGGTCCGATGGGGTCCGATCGGGTCCCCGTTACCTCAGTTGGACCCATCAATGTTCCATGACCCCTTGGCGATCTCCGTCAGCTCCATAGCGATGAATGGAGTAGAATGGTCATGCGCGGCCATCTGCTACATTACTTTCATGGAGTGATGAGGGGTCTGACTGAGGTAGCTGGGACCCCATCAGGCCCTTCATTTTTTTGGGATCTATGGTGGTTCTATCCTGAGGATTTTGATGCAACTGATGCAGATTTTGATGGACTTGCAAACTGTAAACCAACCGGGCCTTTCAGTTTTTCATAGACCCTCAAACTATACAAATACTGCGACTTTAAGATTTTGATGAAACTGCAAACTATAAAACAGCAACTTTCATATTTTCACGGACTAAAAAACTCTTTTCTGTATAATCTATTAACAAACAAACAAAGGCCCCAGTATGCTACGTCAGAAAGCAAATGGCGGAGATTGTGCAGAATCAGGCAATTACAACCAGTGACATTACTGAAAGTGGATAACCATTGGCTCTCAGCACAACCTGGTGTGTGTAATTAAATCTGATGTTGCCAATAAACCCTAACAGAATTTTCCAAAAACATAACATCATCAAATGGACTGTGCCAGATTGTTTTTTTTTTTTTAAAAGATTTTATTTATGAATTTTCAATTTTTTAAATTCAACAATAACACCTTAAAACATTAGACTACGGCGCAGCGTAGTAATACTTGAGAATAGCAGGACAGCATATTCAGATATTGCATTCGGTCAAATAGCATTCTAATATCAGAAATAGGTGACCATATCAGTACATATACAGCATGTAATCGCCGCAGTTGGAACTTAATGAACAAACATTCAGACACCCATTCATGCAGACATACAAAGACATAACACTAACTACATAACACTCCACCCTCTTCACATGGGGTTCGAGCCAGACAAAAGGATACGTTTATGATATCTACTTTACACCGCAGTGTTAGAGTTCATGTTCCATCTAGACCAAATAAATTCAAATTTTTGAGGGCATTGTCTATTATTGTATACCGAGTAATACATAGGGATAACCTTGTTGACCAGCGATATCCATTTCTGCAGGGGAGGGGGGTCACGATCCTTCCAGGACATAATCACCACCTTACGCGCATAGTACAGAACGAGTCTAAAGAAGTGCCAGATTGTTTAAAGGCAAAGTCATCTTAGTGTATGTAAACTTTCAATTTGCAAAAAATAAAAATGCCTTTCTTTCATTATTCTGGCATTTGGTAAATATAAATAATCTTTTTAATCCTGATCGACAAATAAAAGGATTAAAAGGTTTATTCTGATTTCATGTCAGATAGTGAGAGAAACTTGTATTTGAGTCTTTTATATGGTGTATGTAAACTTCTGGTTTCAACTGTAAAATGTGCTGTTTGCTCATAACTAGAGAAGGGCAAATTTGTTGAAATACAGTTCGACCAGATTTGCCAAATTTAAAAAAAAAATTTGAAATAACCTGAATCGAATCATGACAAATCACATTAAAAAACAGGTATTTCCTGGCTGCAGAGAGCCTGTAGGGTGTTGTAGAATGTTGTGCCATGCTTAAATATGCATAGGGTGCGTGGTTTTGTTTTCAAAGAATGCTGTGTTTTAGTATGACTTGCATAAGACAGCTGCCGCTCTTAGAAGCGCTTCACTCTTCAATTCCATGGCCACTTACAGAGGCCAACTTCACCAAATAAGTGAAGCCGGAACATAGCCTGACAAAATAACATCTGTGCCAGCGCAAAAGGACTGAGCTGAGGGCCAAGATCCCACTATAACATCAAAGAGTGTACTCTTTTTACACTGAAATCAGATGATTCCTTGTGATGATTCCATTATGACAGAACCTGTTCTGTTAAATGTGGATACATGTTGAAACCCCCCAAAAGAGTGGAGAGGGTGTCGGCAGTAATTTTGCACCAACTTCACTGATCATTTTACCCTTCTTTTAATCCGTCAGTGTCCGCTTTCAATCGGTCAATAATCCATCAGTATTGCTGAAGCCAAAAAGAAACAGGAGTGGATCCAAAACAGAGATGACCAGTAAATGGGATATTTGCATGCCCTCTATGTTCTGTATCCACTCCTGCTTCTGGCTATCAATCCTGAAGCTTTTCATTCCTTATGACAGATGAAATGAAGGGGAAAACCAAACATAGTGGCAATGTCATAGAGTGGTGGAGGGTGAAAACAGCATTATGGAAATCACAGTGCATTCCAGGGAGACAGCAGTCAGTTGGCAGCAGCATGAGTAGGCCGCAGAGTAGCACGATGACAAATTATGGAGGTGGCGGAAACATGGTAGGCCAAAGAGTGGCACAATGACAGATTGTGGAGTGGTTTCTGCTCCTATCCCAGGGTTTCCATTTTGGGGATCTGAATACCCCAAATAGCAGTTCATTTTTGTTGTTGAAGTGAATAGGAAGAAATCTGTGTAAAATCCACATAGTTTCTGTAGTTATTTATGCTCCAATCCCAGGGTGTCTCTTTTGGGGGATCTGTACACCCCAAATTGCAGGTTTTTTTGTTGCTAAAGTGAATAGGAAGAAATCTGTGTAAAATCTGTGAAATCAGATGATTCCATGTGATGATTCCATTATGACAGAACCTGTTCTGTTAAATGCGGATACATGATGAAACCCCCAAAAGAGTGGAGAGGGTGTCGGCAGTAATTTTGCACCAACTTCACTGATCATTTTACCCTTCTTTTAATCCATCAGTGGCTAAAGCCAAAAAGAAACAAGAGTGGATCCAGAACAGAGATGACCAGTAAATGGGATATTTGCATGCACTCTATGTTCTGTATCCACTCCTGATTCTGGCTATCAATCCTGAAGCTTTTCATTCCTTATGACAGATGAGTAGGCCGCAGCATGAGTAGGCCGCAGAGTAGCACAATTACAAATTATGGAGGTGGCGGAAACATGGTAGGCCACAGGCACAATGACAGAGTGTGGAGGTGGTGGCAGAAGCAGGAGGCCACAGAGTGGCACAATGACAGAGTGTGGAGGTGGTGGCAGAAGCAGGAGGCCACAGAGTGGCACAATGACAGAGAGTGGAGGTGGCAGCAACATGGTACGCCATAGAGTTGCACAATGATAGAGTGTGGAGGTGGATTCAGCAGCAGCAGCAAGAGGAGCCCACAGGGTGGCATAATGACAGAGTGTAGAGGTTGCAGCAACATGGTAAGCCACAGAGTGGCACAATGATAGAGCGTGGAGGTGGTGGTAGCAGCAGGAGCTTACAGAGTGTCACAATGACAGAATGTGGAGTTGGAAGCAACATAGTAAGCCAAAGAGTGGCACAATGATAGAGTGTGGAGGTGGCGGCAACATGGTAGGCCACTGAGTGGCTTAATGACAAAGTGTGGAGGTGGCAGCAGCAGCATGAGGTCAGAGAGTGTCACAATGACAAATTCTTTAGGTGGAAGCAGCATGGTAGGACACAGAGTGACACAATGATAGTGTGGAGGTGGCGATAGCAGCAGGAGCCCACGTAGTTTCACAATGATAAAGTTTGGAGGTAGCAGCAGCATGAGGTCAGATAGTGGCACAGTGACAAATTCTTTAGGTGGCAGCAAAATGGTAGACCACAATCACAGAGTGCTACAATCACAGAATATGGAGGTGGCAGCAACATGGTAAGTCACAGTGTGGCACAATGATAGAGCATGGAGGTGCGCAGCAGCAGCAGGAGATCAGAGAGTGGCAAAATGATAAATTCTGGAGGTGGCAGCAACATGGTAAGCCACAGTGTGACACAAAGACACAGTTTGAAGTTTGAAATGAATTTGAAGTTTGAAATGAATTTGAAGTTTGAAATAAATTCGAAGTTTGGCATGCATCATTCAATATAATTTCCCTGAAAATATTGGGGCTTATTTACTAAGGTTCCCGCGGCTGCATTTTCATCGGGTTTCTCAACTTTTCGGGGATCGCGCCGGGGATTGTGTCGCACGCTTTCGGATTGTCTCACAATCATGCCCGGCTTTCACGTGACACAGAATGGGGGCAGGCCGTCGAACGATCCGACAGATTTGGACTAATTTAACATTCAAATTTGTGTCACAAGCCATACACTTACATGCACCGGGAAGAAGAAAGTAAACTTCAGCAGACCTGAGCGGGGAAGCGACACATGTAGGATATCGGGTGCAGGATCTACGTGGATCGCAGCAGATGTGCATTCTGGCGGACATTCCGGATCGGGGATCGCGGGATCCGAACTGGTTAAATAAATGTGCTCCATTATGTCTTTGCCAAAAAATTAACTGAAATTTGGGGTATACAGCTCCCCAAAATGGACACCCTTGGATTGGAGCAGAAATCACTACAGAAACTATGTGGATTTTACACAGATTTCTTCCTATTCACTTTAGCAACAAAAATACCTGCAATTTGGGGTATACAGATCCCCCAAAACGGACACCCTGGGATTGGAGCATAAATAACTACAGAAACTATGTGTATTTTACACAGGTTTCTTCCTATTCACTTCAGCAACAAAAAAGAACTGCTATTTGGGGTATACAGATCCTCCAAAAAGCACACCCTGCTATTGGAGCAGAAATCACTACAGAAACTATGTGGAATTTACACAGATTTTTTCCTATTCACTTCAACAACAAAAATGAACTGCTATTTGGGGTATTCAGATCCCCAAAATTGAAACCCTGGAATAGGAGCAGAAACCACTCCAGAAATGATGTGGATCTGACACATATTTCTTGCTCTCAACTTAACTGACACCCTGGGATAGGAGCTGAAATCACTCCAGAAACTATGTGGATTTTACACTGATGTCTTCCTATTCACTTCAGCAACAAACAAAAAAATGCAATTTGGAACAACAGATCCTCCAAAATGGACACCCTGGGATTGGAGCAGAAATGATTGCAGAAACTATGTGGATTTTACACAGTTTTCTTTCTATTCAATTCAGCAACAAAAAAGAACTTCTATTTGGGGTATACAGATCCCCCACAACGGACACCCTCGGATTGGAGCAGAAATCGCTACAGCACAGTACAGTACAAACAGCTAGACGCTACAGACAGCACATGCAGAGTGAAATGCAGAGATTGCAAATGGCTGACTGTTTTTATAGGGCTGTATGACATCACATAAGCCTGCAGTTCACTGATTTCCTTACAGGTCTGCACATGTCATCGAGGGTGTTCCTTTTTCCTTCCCAGAGTTCTCTGCCCCATGTAACATATTGTGCTTGTGCCCATTTAGCTAAAAAATGGGGGGGGGAACCTTTGTTCCCATGAATCACCATAAACTTCGGATTCGTGACTAATCAAATTTTCTCTATTCAGGACATTAGGTCCATATTCACAAAACATCCCATTACTAAGAAGTACACCCATTCTGCAACATTTATACAAACATTATGAACAAACTCGTCTGAGTGCTTAAAAAATATATGGGTGGCTGGGAGGGGGACGGGGGAACTGTAAAAAAATACATTTATACTTACCTATACCGGCTTTCCTGTTATCTCGTGCTGCGGCCATGCCCCACCTATCCCCTGCCTCTGTGTTTGATACACATTGAAACTAATGCTGTATCAGGCTCAGGTACAGGGGATGGTTGGCTGTATCATGTGTCATGTAGCGTGCCTGCCTCCATTAACAAACAGGAGCACAGCATTGACAGGCAGCGTCGGGGGACACCGGAAGTGCCAGAAAAGGTATCTATGCATTTTTTATATGTTTTTTACACTCGTACAACCCCTTTAATTGATGCTTTGTAAAATATGTATGCTTGATTTTATTTCTCAATCATTAGTTGTACTTATTTTAAACACAATTCAATAATATTTTTTTTCATGCACCAGAATGTTGCTTTTGCTTCAAGTAATTTGTTTTATCATGTTATAGAAGGAAAGATGCTAGTATTAGTACTTTCTACCAATGAAAATACACATTAACATAATTCCACAGCGTCGCTAGGACCAAAGTGATTTAACAAAATTGGTACATTTAACTATGCTTGAATCTGGCACATCATTCTGAAGTTGTTCAACTGCCAAGGAAAAGTCCTTTGAAACAGCAGTAAATAGAAGTGAGCAGAGTCTTAAATTGCTTTTAATTTTACGAATACAAGTTGTTTCTATGAACACCTGTCAAAGTATGCATAATTAATGTGTCTAAGTATTTATTTAAAATTTTTCCCTAGGGCATTTGTATTTGGCAGTCAACAGTTTTACAAAGTTGTAATGACTGATAAAATTGGCTCTAGGGAAATATATGCCTGTCAGTGGAAAATGCAAATATGTTGTTTGCAATGAGAAACAGTGAATCTTGAATGCAAACACACCAACAAAACCAAATTTAGCATAAAGCCACCTGTTCCTAAACAATTTTCTTACAATTCCTGACCCTAGTACCTGACAGCTCTTTGTAGAAAGTAGCTTTAAGTTTGCAGTGAGTGAAAACCACCTGAAAACTTGCCATGAATGTAAAGCTTATGATGGTCAAAGACAAACACTTTTTACAGATACAATTTGTTTTTAAATCATTAAAGGAAATCAACCACTCAAAAAAAAAAAAAAAAAACCCTACAAATACCCCCACAAATTTTGTGGAGCATTTTGGTATTTTATCTAAATGTGAAAATTTTTTTAAATCCCATTAATTTTGCAAAAAAAAATTAAAATTTCAAAATTACACACAACTTTGTTTTAAAGGGTAAACAAACTTCATAAAAGGGGTATAGTTTTTATAATGCAGTAATTTATGGGGTTTTATTATTATTATGGTCTTGAAATTTGAGCAGGTTCCTCAATAGCATAATTTTGTATTTTTTATGAAAATGTGAAAAATCCCCATAACCTACAAAAATTAGAGGACAAATAAAAAACCATGTCAACATAAAGCAGACATTTCTTAAATGTATGTTATCAAGTTTTTTTTTGCTGTTATGACTATATCGGGAAAAAGTAGAACATTTTGAATTTCAAAAATGGAGAATTTTAACCAAACATTAATTTTTTTCATAAATAAATGCATAACATACCACCAAAAATTTTCAATTAACATAAAGTACAAGGTGTCCTCAGAAAACAATTTCAAAGTCACTTGGATATGCTAAAGCATTCCAAAGTTCTAACCACTTACCTTATATACTCGAGTGTAAGCCTAGTTTTTCAGCACAAAAAATCTGCTGAAAAACCCAAACTCGGCTTATACTCGAGTCAAAAAAATAAATCAATCAAAACTCGCCTTTCTGGCGGCACCCGTAGATCTTCTGTGCGATCCATCCGGTATTGTTGTGCTGCACGACGGGGAAGGGGGGGGGGCTATATACACTGGGGCAGGGGCTGGCAGGCTATATACACTGGGGCAGGGGCTGGCAGGCTATATACACTGGGGCAGGGGCTGGCTGGCTACATACTGGAGAGGCTGTGACCAATGCATTTCCCACCCTCGGCTTATACTCGAGTCAATAGGTTTTCCCAGTTTTTTGTGGTAAAATTAGGGGCCTCGGCTTATACTCGGGTCGGCTTATACTCGAGTATATACGGTATCGTGACACAGGGCAGATTTTAAAAAATGGGCCTATTACACTTTCATAAGAGACATGCAACAACGGCAGGAGACAAGAACACAGGGACGAGTCGTTTCGTGGAATCCTTAGCGCTTCATCTTGCTTAGGTTGTTGGCGTTTTAACCCATTTTTAAATGAGGCGTACAACCTATTGTGTCACAGTGAACACACCTACAAGCTAAAAAAAACAATCCTATTGGTTAAAAAACACAGAGCGGTGGAGCTTAACCCAAGCCCCACCCTTACATACAGCAAGGCAAACGAAGGACCTGAAGGGGAACTAGTCAGTTATGTTTCTCCAATCATGAAAACGGTGGGCAGACCTTTAATACCTTTAAATTTCAAGAAAAATGGTTTAGGCAATTAGATGTAACGGCAATGGGGACACCTGCCACCTGCAGCTAGGACAACATTTTCCTAGCCTATTTCGAAGACAAGATATTTGAAGTATATACAATTATTTTTGTTATGTGTTTATTATGTATGTCATGTGTAAGACGAATTAACAATGCAGAACAGCTTTTCCTAAAGTTAAGAACAGAGCCCTTAAATTATCCCCTGACCAGTTGCTGGGACCTAACAAAAAGAAAGGGCCAACTGAGAGGCTCACTTTTTGATTATAACACAAGGGCCCCAAAATAAAAAAACACCATTAAAAAAACTGGTAAATGATAAAAACTGGCAGCTAAAAACAATAGCAGACAAAGGACCCACCGTAACTTTTAGAAAGGGTAAGACCATAAGAGTCAATGAAGTGGTGAAGTAGTGAAAATAACAGGTTGAAAAAATCCTTACCAATTTGAAACCACAAATGTGGGAGTTGTAATCACTGCCCCTATATGGTTCAAGGGAAAACTTTACAATTTGGTGGGGTACAACATACAGTCAATTGCTTTATAACATGTAGGTCTTTTACATAGTATATGTTATACTCTGTCAAACGACCTAGGCAAGGTGAAGTGCTAAGGATTGCGTGAAACGACTCGCCCCTGTGTTTGTGTCTTTTATGAAGGTGTAATAATAGAAATAAGTTTCAACGATCGTGGTGAGTGCCAACTTTCTCTTCAATTTCTACTAATAGTATTGCAATATTTCTATTGTATTGCCGTTTATATTGTTAGAGCGCCCCCCACAGAATACTTTGAGTCACACTCCCGTGAAGGTGTTCCATTGTATAAATGCAATCTTCAAAAAGGATTGTGGAAGAGTGCCCCTTATCATTTTCTCTATACGCAAAAAAAAATCCACTACACTATATTGTTTACCCAGATTATTGTTTACTAGAGATGAGCGAGTATACTCGTCCGAGTATACTGCTCGGTCGAGTATTAGCATACTCGGACTGGCTCGTTACTCGGACGAGTATCTCGCCGGCTCGAGATCGAGCATTAAATTAAGTGAAGAACAGTATTTTTATTACATAATAAAATAACCCAGATGTTTACTGATGTTTTGCTTGTAAGAACACATTGAAATAACACTATTCTTCACTTTCCAGGTGTTCGCGCGTGTCTCCCGCTAAGTTAGGAGATGTTTGGAATGTGAAGAATAGTGTTCTTTCAATGTGTCCTGCACTTAAATGTTCGTGTTTTCACTGTTTTTAATGTTTTAATTCTATTCTTCACTTTGCAGCTGTGCGCGCGTATCTCCGAACCTATCGGGAGACACGCGCGCACACCTGCAATGTGAAGAATAGAATTAAAACATTAAAAACAGTGAAAACACGAACATTTAAGGGCAGAACACATTTAAATAACACTATTCTTCACTTTGCAGCTGTGCGCGCGTATCTCCGAACCTATCGGGAGACACGCGCGCACACCTGCAATGTGAAGAATAGAATTAAAACATTAAAAACAGTGAAAACACGAACATTTAAGTGCAGAACACATTTAAATAACACTATTCTTCACATTGCTGATGTGCGCGCACATCTCCGACATTATCGGGAGACACGCGCTAACATCTGCAAAGTGAAGAATAGAATTAAAACATTAAAAACTGTGAATACAGGACCATTTAAGTGCAGAACACATTGAAAGAACACTATTCTTCATGTTCCAGATGTTCTGAACATCTCCTAACTTAGCGGGAGACACGCGCGAACACCTGGAAAGTGAACATCTGGGATATTTTATTATGCACTGTTCTTTTAATGTTCTCTTTTACTAAAAAAATGCTCGGGTCTCCCATTGACTTTAATGGGGCTCGTTATTCGATCCAAGCACCCGAGCATCGGGAAAAGCTCGTATCGAATAACGAGCACCCGAGCATTTTAGTGCTCGCTCATCTCTATTGTTTACCCTTTGTATCTCCAAGGCTGAACACTTCATGTGTGTCTCCAACCTTAAGATATGTTTAGATTGGGTAACTATGCAATGGATATTTCAATAAGAGTTGAACTGGAATTATATATTATATTAGCTGAAAAGTGGATACTCAATCCTTTCTACATTTACACATACCATAGATAGCATTCCACACAAACTCCATATGAAAACTGACTTCTGGTTAGCATATCATTTTACGTAGCATTTTTATTTATTTTATTAACAGGCAATACATTAAATATAGTCAAATTAAATCTACAAAGGATTTAGATGCTAAATGCACTCTAGCTTTCTATTTATCCGTAGTGTTACCCGTGGGACCAGGGAGGATTTCTGATTGTTAGTTTGCATTTTTTATCGTTCCCAATTCTGACCTTTAAAAAATCTTCATGCAGTATATATTTGTGTATATTTTCCCCTGCTAGAAAATTACTTAAGAAAAATTCCAAATGTCAATCTATGGAAGGCATAAGATGGAAAAATCTATTCCATTTAAGATTACAATGATGATTAAGAAGTGTCACAGTAAATCTAGCACAAGATTTGGTCTATCTAGATTTTTACTGATATTCATTTAAAAATCTTGCAAAATATATGGCCCATTGACAGATGTTTTCCTTGATAAAATTTTTCTTATTTAGTTTATAAATTTATAAAGCATTATAAACACATTTTTTGCTCATGTAATTTAAAGACCACTCCACTTTCCTGATATTTTACTAATTCTGAAATATTTCCTTTTTTTAAAAACATTTTTTAAAAACCAACAATTACATGTTAAATCCTATTAATTGCTCCAATCCTTATTCATAATGCTCTGCCAGTAGTGAAGTGTTTTGAGGAGTCTCTCCAGTGGACCAATGGTGGTATATAGTATAAACCATACTGCAATTTCTAGACCAATTTCTTCACAGTATAATTCAAATAAAAGTTTTGTCATATCTCTTTAATGTAAATTATATGTTCTGTGACATGCTCACTATCTGTCTAGTTCATTCATTTAATTTTAAACATTGACTCTTAAAAATAAAATGTTTAAATAGGTTACATGTTAATGCACTAACTGGAGCAAATCCATTATTTTAATGGTCTGTCAGTCTTGATATAAAAAGTCTCACAGCACTGCCATTTACAGTATTATTCATGCAAACATTAATGCTCATTGACCACCCTCTCCATTGTCAAAGTTTTACCTATCTCACTTACTGGGTGTCAGCCAGTTGCTACAGTCAAGTCATGGTTTTCTCTTTTTCCTCTGTACTCTGTGCCCCTGTTGAAAATGAAGATAATAATATAAAGATTTAAAGGGGTTGGCCACTTTACCTCATGTTTTTAATGTGTGTAAGTTTGGGTGTGGGGTGGCAGGATATTTGGTAACTTACCAAAATACATCTACTCCAAAACATACTGGTAAGTTGTTTAGATTGTGAGCCCCTTGGGGACAGGGACCGATTTGTCATGCTTTGTGCAGCATTGCATAATCTGTGTGCGCTATATACATAAAGAATTATTATATTATTATTACTAAAGTGGCCAACCCGATAATATTAAAAATCCCTTTCCCTTGATTCAGAATACTAAGTTACCCAGCAATAAAAGTAGTAATAATACCTACCTCTCCTCCCAGGAAAAACACCTTCCACTCCTCACCTCCTGCCCAATCAGCATTGATGGGGGTGCGGTCAATTGCAGTCATTGGGGGTCATTTACTAAGGGCCCAATTCGCGTTTTCCCGACGTGTTACCCGAATATTTCCGATTTGCGCCGATTTCCCCTGAATTGCCCCGGGATTGTGATCGGATTGTGGCGCATCGGCGCCGGCATGCACATGACGGAAATCGGGGGCGTGGCCGAACGAAAACCCGACGGATTCGGAAAAACCGCTGCATTTAAAAAAAATATGTGTCGCGAAAATTGCACTTACCTTCACTCAGCCCTGCTCGGTGTATTCCAGTGCGTTCCAATGCTCTTCAGCGCAGCAGCGCCACCTGGTGGACGTCGGAGGAACTACCTTAGTGAATCCCGGCTGGACCCGTATCCACCTCAGAGAACGCGCTGCTGGATCGCGAATGGACCAGGTAAGTAAATCTGCCCCAATGTCCTACTTACTCTAAAAGTCATCTGATGACTGCAAGTAACCTTTAAAGTGATGGTTCTCCTTTGTGATTGGATGAGATGATCACATGGTTATCTGTAGCCAATCACTGAGAATAGTCAGTGTATAAAACATAGAGGAGGGAGACAAAATGACAGTTCCATTTTGGGAGGGGAGCAAGCATGCTGCAGGTGGTTCTTTTAAGCCACTTTTGTCATGCCTGGAATGTGTAAGAAATACTATAATTATCCCACACTAGACTGTAACACAACACTACTAGTCCTATCCTAGAATAGACCATAGCACAACATTACTACACCTATCCTACTCTAAGCAATAACCCAGGAATTCTACTCCTATCCTGTATAGCACAGTACTACTACTCCTATCCATATACACACATCACAGTGCTTTTACTCCTAACCTGCATATATGGACATAACACTACTACTTTTATACTGTTTATGTGGCCACAGTAATATTACCCCTATCCTGTTTATATGGACACAGCACATTACTACTATTTATGTCCCTCATACATGGGCTAAGTACTCCGATCCTTTATATATGGATACATCATAGTACTACTACTCTTATTCTGTGTATATATGGGCACAGAACTGCATTACTACTCCTATCCTGTATATATGGGTAAAGCACATATCTGTAAATCCTGTAAATATGGATACAGCATGGTAGTACTAATTATATTCTGTATCCCATTGCACTACTACTGTTTTCTTATATATATGGGCACAGTACAGTACTACTACCCCCATACAGTATATATGGGCACAGCTCAGTATTAGTATTCCCACCGGTATGTATGGGCACAGTTCAGTACTACTGCTTCTATTCTATATATATGGACCCAGCTTAGTACTACTACTCATATTCTGTATATATTAGCACCACAGGGGTGTTATAGGTAATATGTGTTAACATGGGAGAGCTGCATATGTGTTTAAAAGGATGTTTGCATACTTTTACCTATAGCTTTTACTTCTCACCACTATGTAATGATAGGTAAGTGACTCCTGTTGTAGTTGATGCCTCTTAGACCTATTGATTGTTTTTAGGATCTGAATTGCAATTTCATTATTAATGTTAGTGCTTTATCTTTATAACAGGACAGTAACATTCATGTGTCACAGATGACAGAGTTATCAAACCACACATATAAATCATGAAATCATTTATTAATATCTATAATCTGGCTTCTTATTCAATCCTGCACGAAACCTTTATAGCTCATTGTGGGTGTCACGCCATGGTTGTATGTGCCTATATCTTCTGACTTATGTAAGATTTGTGCCTATTTTATTCTTCCCCGATGCTGTTTTATGTAGTCTTGAGTCTAACTAATGTACCTTTTAGCAGTTCCGTACAATACCTCTCAGTATGCTGAAACTTTTCCAATGTCTGTATTTCCATTTGAGTCAGATGTGTCACAATAAATTCTTTCCATTTACAGAAAAACTATTTTTTTTTTTGTTCCTTTACGTCTTTGTGATTCAATTTTACCCACCTCTGGGTAATGTCTGAATATGTTCATGAATTCTTCTCTCGATGGCATTGTTTGAAATAACAAATGTTTTAACAGACAACCCATGGCCACTGTCAGTATGATAATTACTATGGCGGAGACTGCTATACCGCTATCACCATCTGTACCATTCACATTAAATACACAAATTGACAGTGGGTTCAACGGTATAAGATCATTGCTCATAATTTGTTTGAAGTTTTGCACCTCCTTCCAGTACTCTTGGACTGCAAGACATGACCACATGACATGATATAAATCTGTTGCAGTTCTATTACACTTTGGCCATTTGACTACTCTGTGTCATCTGGGGTGGCTGGTATATCAAAAGCATAGATTGCTGCATTCATCAATTTATAATGCGTATCCCGCCACCTTTCGTTTATGGTGTTTTTTCGTGCCACCGCTTGTGTATACATTCTGTGACCCCTTGCACGTTCAACCTTTTTCCCCTAGTAATTTGGTGGGATATATGTGTCCTCATTTTGTCCTTTATAGCTAAGTAGAGTAGATATAGAGATGTCGATGCATTTATCAGTTTGTCAAATGTGTTTTCTTGTGTTTCTCCTGCCAGCTGCTTTAGCTGATTGTGGCAGAAGGATTTAAGCTGCATGTACTGTAAATCCTGGTTGGGGGAAGATTAAATTCGGTTACTAGCTCTTCCTTTGGCTTCAGCCTAGCTTATGTTCCTTTTTGTTTTACATGGTGTGTATAATCCACTGGTAATTCCAGGTGCAGCCAAAGAGGCATATATTTCAAGAATTTATTTGAAAGTTTGTGTTCTTTTTTCAACACCTTCTATGCTTCTATTGTGTCTTGTAGTAACATTGATTGTTTGGCCATTTGTGGGATTGTTGCAGAGAGGCTTAAGCGCCTTAAGGTCACAAGGTCCTGCCACTGCTCTTTCTAGATCTAGATTAGAATAATAGTTTGTTCCATTTACCCAGTCTCTTATATGATATCTTATACTCGTAAGGTTATAACTCTGTGCTTTGTAGAACTTTAGACCATTCTCTAATCTTGCTCTGCCTGGTACGTTAAGGGGGAGGAGTTCCCATTTTTCTGGCTCATTTTTTATTTTTCTTGAATAATGGAGGGTAGTTTGACGTGTAAAAAAAGGATGCTTGTTTCCTATATTTTTCCTAAGAAATATATGTAGGAACTATACACGGTCCTGTTATGTGTTTCCCTGGGTCATTCAGGAATATGAGTAAATCATCTGCAAATAACATGGTGGGAAGTGTATGGGTGCCTTTTTGTATCTCCTGGTATAAGGTGGAGTGTGTGAAAGTGCCTTTCCGCAGTTGAAAGGTGACTGACTTATATCCTGAGAGTCTTACTTCTGCTTATGGATCTGTGTAGAGCTCCTTAAGGAAATCCCTGAATGCTCTCTGGAATCTCATTTTGTCAAGGACATGATCCAACCAAAGCTAGCAAACATTGTCAAAAGCCTTTTCTGTGTTGCAGCTCAGGAGTGCTTTGGAGGTTTTGGCCCTTCATTAAATGTTCTTATGCTCTAATTGCTGTCTTTTTTTTTAAAGCCACAAAATGCGTAAAAGTCCCAGCACATAAGCCAGTAGTTCTATCTTCATACCAGTTAAATAAAGTGCCGGAAATAGTCCTGTGTGTCTTTTTAGCAGTGAAAAAGTCCCAAAAAATCTCACTGCTTAATTTTTGAGAATTTTTTACACCAAAAGAGCCAGAAAAAACTATGATAAATAACCCAGTTACAATGTAAATACGTCACATACAAACATATACTGTATATACTGGGGTATAAGCTGACCCGAGTATAAGCTGATCCGAGTATCAGACGAGGTACATAATTTTTACACAAAAAACTGGAAAAAAAACTATTGACTTGAGTATAAGTCCCAGCCTGACCCCAGTATACAGCCAGCCAGTGCATGTCCCCTAGTATACAGCCTGCAGCCCCGGCCCTCCAAATATATAATCTGCAGCCCCTGCCCCCCCAGTATATAGCCTGCAGCCCCTGGCCATGAATATATAATATGCAGCCCCTGCTCCCAGTATACAGCCTGTAGCCTCTGCCCCCAGTATACAGCCATCAGGCCCTTGTCCCTAGTATATAGCCAGCAGCCCCCTGTCCCCAGTATACAGCCTCTTACGAGGAATGCCCAGCCTATAAGAAAAAAAAAAGTGTACTTACCTTCCGCTCCCCTGGGAGGTCCTCTTCTGTCCATCAATGTTCTAGCTACGGCTCCCTCACTCCATGCGGTGCAGTGGCTCAAGCTGTGATGTCCATGGCTCACTCACATTCTAGTGTGTGCGTCTCCATCAGGAAACATTTTGATGTCAGCGAGCTTGAGCGACGGCACTGCGCGGAGAGTGGACAGAAGAGGACTTCACAGGGGACGTCGGAAGGTTAGTACACTTTTTTAATAGACTTGAGTATAAGCCAAGTTAGGGTTTTTCAGCACATTTTTTGTGCTGGAAAACTCAGGTTATACCCGAGTATATAGATAATACACATCGAGTATATAGTTTATACACATCGTATCCTCACAAACATACATAATATTTACAAAACGTAAAAGCATATAGAAGTCTTCTCATATTCAATTCATGCTGTCACCTCATTACCAGGGGGCAGAAGGTCACATATAATAAAACAAACAATAGCTGCTAAGCACATGGAGGAAGTAGATGGTAAAACATAGTCCTGCTCTCCTGCATCCCCCTCTCCCAGTATTTCTTCTCTCAGCTTGGAAGATGCTATGGAAGATGCTGATGGCTCTGCTATAGCTAACGCGGTAGGAATGCCATTAGTCGGGAGCTGCTACACAGCTAATGCTTATGGTAAACTGCATACTGTGCACTGGACTTCACAGTATGCAGGATAGAGTGTGGAGTAGTTTTCTGGCACCCCACTGCACAGGTGTCATAAGCTGCAGCCTCTAAACTGTATAATGGGCAGCCCCCCCATAAATAGGAGAAACCCCATTCTTTTTTACATTTTTTTATGGGGACTCCTTCCCCTCTCAAATGGGCTCCACTACAATTATCTAAATTTCCTTTGATAAACCAGGCTGCTGCTCCTAATTTCTCTATTCCTACTGTTTCACCACCCTCTACAGGTCTCAGGAGGGAAGGATATTGGGTATCAAACTTCGTGGAGCTTTTTTTCATTTAATCCATTACAAATGTTTAATTTTCCACCAAAAATGAATGTATTGTCAAAAAATCTTACAATTTGTAGACCGCACCTCCATTTTGTTTTAACCCCTATAAACACCTAAAGGGTTAACAAACTCTTTTTCGTGCTTTATCGTATGTTGAGGGGTGTAGTTTCTATAATGGGGTAATTTACGAGTCTTGCTATTATTTAGGCCTCTCACAGTCAATTAAAAGTTGAGCAGGTCCATCTAAATGCGGGTTTTGGTGATTTTCCCCAAAAATTTAAAAATGGCACCTAAATTCTGAGCCTCACAACATTCTAGTAAAATATGTGGAATCTTAAAAAACCATGGCAACATAAAGCAGACATTTAGGAAATGTAAGTTATGAATTTATTTGGGTGCAATGATCTGCTTCAAAAGTAGAGAATTTATAACTTTGAAAATAAAGAATTTTATCAAATTTTGGCCAAATTTTGTTTTTTTCATAACTAAACACAAAATATATCATCCAAATTTATTTGAAGTACAATGAGTCACGAGAAAACAATCTCCTGGATATCTCATAGCGTTTCAAAGCTATAACCACTTATAGTGGCACAGGGCAGATCTGAAAAATGGGACTGCGTCCTAAAAACCCAAATAGTCCCATAGGGGTTAAATTCCAACCTTTTGTATATTATTCTCAACAGTATTTATACAAATATAGGTATATATTGTGACACCTGTGCAGGATAGGTTGTGGAGGGGAGGTATATTTCTCCAAGGTTCAGTGAGGTAGCAGTCCAAAGACTCATCAGCTGCCTAATTAATGAGGTGATTAAAAGCAAGTTATTTAAGGAAAGTCATGTGGACAATTCTCTCTCCATACATGGAGGCACAATGACTGTCTGTGTGAGAGCCTCATGCAAGTAAGGTTGAAAAATGTCTGTGTTGGTAAGCTGGCAGGGAGAAGCCCTCCAGTTGTTAGTCAGGGCTGTACTTTGTGTAGTCAGGATTTTTGTATCAAGCAAAACAAGATTTTTGTTTTGGGAATGTTTTTGTTTCTTTTCTTGCAATCTTCTGCAATGAAGCTGACCCAGAGTCATCTTATACCTACCCACTGCTGTTTGCATGGTATTGATGGGAAAAGATGTGTGACCTTTGACTCCAGCAAAGGAGATCCCTAACTAATTTCTCACAATATTTATGCACATGTTTATGTATATGAGGCAGCACTTCATAATAAAAATCAAAAGAAAATGGTACTTTATTCCACCCAAGAACAACATTTCAGCTCCCAACGTCTGAAGCCTTTTGCTTGAGAAAGGCTGCAGGCGTAGGGGGCTGAATTGTCTCGCTTAGGGGAAATAAAGTACTCTTTTTACTTTTGACTTTTATAATGGAGTGCAGTCTCATTTTTTGACTACATCAATATAGGGGCTTGTCAAAACCTCTCTTGAAGTTTTCACCTGTTTTACTTTTTTCTTCGGTTCTGCTACAATTATTAAATGGATATATATATATTATCCATTTAATAATGTATATATATATATATATATATATATATATATATATATATATAGTGATATAACATAATCTATAACTTAGATCAACTTCTTAAAAACACCTTTGTGTCTTCTTTTCCCAGGAAAAAAAAGGAATTGAAGTGCCATGCTTTTAAAGGACAGCACAAGGGGAAACCTAAAGGAGATTTGACTGACATTTTACTTGGCTACAGTCATTTAAAATTATAATTACATCTGAAAAATAAATGCATCTAATTAATCATTTATACCTATGGTACTTTCTGGGAGATGCTTCATAGGAAGAAAAAAAAACTGTTAAAAGAGTTACAAGAAAAGTACAACTTTTCAAGTGACAAAAATGATAAAATGATGCATAGACTTGAAGAATCAAATGACAATGTGTTTTAACAGAACTACATACTGTATTAAGAAAATATAATTTAAATTTAAATTGTGATAGATTGTTTAGGTGTATGGATGTATTATTTTATTATATACTTATGTATTTTATGTATTAGACAGGTGTAGATTTAGGTCTACCTGACTTTTTAAAAAACTATATTGTCTCTAAACTGATCTAGCACTATCATAGGTGGAGAAACATTTGGACAAGCTATGGGTATTCTTGGTAAAGCATTTTAACAAAACATCCCCTTTCAAAAACAGTCAATCATATCAGGTAATTTTCTACAATCTTAAAGGCAACAAAAGGCCACTGGCAATGGGAAAATGGAACAGGATCTGAAGGAATATTTCAACATACAACAATGGAAGCATGCCTTAAAATTAGTTAAAATTACATTCAAATGCATGTTATACCAAGAAGTCTCTGTTTTTATTAAACACATTGCACAAGAAATTTACAATGCTTATTTTAGCAAAGCAATGTACAATTTCACATAATGAACCAGACTTTACACCAACTTCCCATAAGGAGGCATCTCTTCACTTTACAATTCTACACAGAAAAGAGTTTGTCAGCATCCTTATGATGGGTGGGTTAAACATACTTAAACAAAACATAAAAAAATGGTTCACATTCGGGGTGAGGGAAAAAAGGGGGATGGGAAAAAGGGGGAGGGGATAAAGGGAGGTTGGATTGTCATTTCTGACTTTCTCTGTTATATGTTAGACTGCTGTATCAGGTGATCTGGGAGAACCGGATATATTTGTTTGCCAGGGGGGCCCATGTTTTAAGAAATTTGGCTCTATTGTGTCTCTCCCAGTGAAGCAGTTCTTTAAACCTAAACATTTCCGAAACCATGTCTGCTTGCATGTAGCAGAGGGGACTACATAATAACAATACAATTGTGAGAAGTGAGTCAGCAAAGTCGCCCCTCTCTCAACTGTGACCACATGACTATAAGGGGCTTGTAACTATCTCCAGAGCCATGTAATTATAAGTGAGTATGTAAAATCTCCTCTCCAGCATCTGTGGACACATGATTGGTTACAAATCCCTCAGGATGAGATATTTGCCAGCTCAGTGCAGTCAGACGCATGAAGCACAACCTTCATGATAATTTCTTCCTCAAAATGGGGTTTGACCTCACAGAACACTTGATGGCAAAGGCTTACAATTACAAGGTAACTAGAACCTTTGAGTCATTTAATTGCTTTTTTCTGACATTAGGAGGGGTAAACAAGACTCTGCATGTCTCATGGTCACATGATGATTTAGTCCAGTGTTGCTTCTTTCTTTAATGTTTATCATGCTGTGACCAATTATATTTTTAGACGGCTGGTACTGTGTGGTTTTAGGGGGAGTGTTGTGCCTCTCTTCTGGCTACTTAGATGCTGATCTGATGTGTCAGCTGGCAGTCCACTGACTCCATTACCGTGTTCCCTTACATCTATTCTGGAAACTTGCTGTTTCTCTGCCACAAGAGCCTTTTGCAAAATCCCCCACGGGATTTAGCCTTTTCTTGTGGGTCTGGAGACAGTGGGGCCCAGAATACTGGAGTGGCTGGCTATTGCGACCTGGGGCACGCTATTGTCACAGTGCTTGGTATGGGGACAGGAGGGCTGACAATCAGTCTGACAGGTCTCCAGCAGGTGGCGTGTGTGAGAAATATGGAGGGCGAGGTTGATGGATTCGCCCTGGGGCAACCCCTTTAAGTGTCTGTAGGATGAGTCCCTGGATGGATGGGGAGCCTGTGGTGGTAAGCAGCAGTATCCAGGGATCAGATGGAGGCAACATTGTTCAAATCAACTTAAAGTTCTTTATTGAACTTCAAATAGCAGGTAACAGCCTTAACATCAGCAAACTTTTTCTGGAAAGAGATAGCCGGACGGATCTGATTCCTCCGGATGATGGGCTCTTAACCTGCCAATAGATATGAGGGTGCATGACAAAACTGTTGATTATATCCATATTGTATCCATATGATTCCATGGTTAGATTATAAAGCAAACTTGCCAGTATATTCTAACATACTCTAGTTGCAATGGGTGGCAGATGATATGTAGATTCAATAGTTAGCCATAGTAAGCATAAGCAACATAGAATTCAGTGCTTGGGAACATACCATATACTACAAGATAAATAACTCAATACAGAGTTAACACCAGTTTAAAGAGTAGTAGATCATCTGCTGTTAAGTTGTAAACAGAGGTCTCTGAACATGACTTATTCATTTTAGGGCACTGGGATAAATTAAGCAACATTATCAGACTACTTGTCTCTGGCTATGTCAGTAGATAGTATAACAAACTAGAAAGATAGGGGCTGTATATGCTTCCAATATGGTGGGTAGAAGAAGGGTACTGCAATAAATTGGAACATTTTCTTCTCTTATAGTAATAATAATCTTTATATTGCACCATCATATTCCATAGTGCTTAAAATCCACAGGTTTACATAATCTGGCTTTCTTTGTTTCTCTTTAAATCCAATCAAAACTACAATTGAGGCAAAATATTCCACTGAATTAAATGATTTGTTTTTTGTTATAACTTTAAAGGACTTTCTGAACATAGCTATTTCCCTAACAAATCATCAAAGTGACAGGATGTGATTCTTATTGTTAGAGTTTATTAAGTACTCATTCTTATAGCGTATTAGTCCAGTAAATATAAATAAAACTGGAAAATGAATAATTTAAGACAATTTTACATATAAAATATTTATTATACGAAATACAGTCGATTGAACTGTGGCTTCCTCTGTTCATTTGTCTGAGATAAGGTTTATATTAGATTTGTTTGCACAGTCTGACAAGAGCCCCACTGTTAGTCTATATTTCTACTTCTTGCAGCAAAGAAAATGGTAATTTAGTTACCAATTAAGTTGTTGTTCCTAAAGCGAACAGTTGGGATGGGAAAAAACAGCTGGTGGCCATTTCTATTCTCATCTCCAATTGCTTGAATGTTCTCCTTCTAAAACAAAGCAAACATTTTTCTTCATATAGATGGAACATTTACCTATTTTCCTTTATATCTGAACTAAATCAATTTTATACAAGATTTAGCTTTTAGGCAAAATAACATTTCTTTCAGATCATAACCTGTAGTTTTGTTAATGGATTGATTTGTACTTATCTGTACTTGTATTAAAATATACATTACAGTTTACCATACTGATAATATACCTTATATACTCGAGTATAAGCCTAGTTTTTCAGCACAAAATTTGTGCTCAAAAACCCTAACTCGGCTTATACTCAAGTCAACTAAAAACATAAAGACAAAACTCACCTTTCTGACGTTGCCCATAGGTCCTCTTCTGTCTGAGACAGTCTGAGACAGAAGAGGACCTATGGGGGACGTCGGAAAGATGAGTACAGTGTTATTTTTTTTCCTACTACAGGGGCTGGGCAGGCTGTATGCTACAGGGGTTGGGCAAGCTGTATGCTACAGGGGCTGGCAGACTATATACTGGGAGGCTGTAACCAATGCATTTCCCACCCTCGGCTTATACTCGAGTCAATATGTTTTCCCAGTTTTTTGTGTTGAAATTAGGGGTCTCGGCTTATACTCGGGTCGGCTTATACTCGAGTATATACAGTAAGTCTCATTTACAGACAGAACCCTGTGTACCCCAGACTGAGCCAGAACCCTGTGCATCCTCAGCCTGAGCTGAAATACTGTGTACCATGAACTTGTACCTGACCCTTTATCCTACCCTGTGCAACCCCCCCAACCCAAGCCAAAACCATGTGTAACCCCAGTCTACGTTGGAAACCTGTGTACCCCAAACCTGTACCTGACCCTTACCCTGTCTGTGCTGGTGCCTGTTTCTGGAACCTGATACATGCCCTGAACCCAATTCTAGTACCACTTCAATCCTGTGTCTGTTCCCCAGACAAGTGATAGTAGAGAATGTTGACCAAGACTTGTTAGGAAGATGACAGGGGTTGTTGCCAAGTTGAGGGCCTGCATCCCTTTTCTATACTGTGACAGAATAACCAGCCATTAATTAGCCTACTCACATATGGAGACTGAACTTTCAACCTGTGTTGAGGGTCAAGTGGCCCATCCTTAAAGGAAGGGTACTATAAGAATACCCTGTTTGGATTCTAGCTGCTCAATTCTGAACTTGATGATCTCAGCTCTGGCTTCTCTACTGTGCAATTTTTGTTTGCTGCCTTACTGTGTTGATTGGCTACGCTCAGCTGAATGTGTGTTCTCAGGAAAGCTGGGTAGTGTAAATGTTTAGGCCAGTGGTGGCGAACCTATGGCGCGGGTGCCAGAGGCGGCACTCAGAGCCCTTTCTGTGGGCACCCGGACCATTGCCCCATCACACCAGACAAGACTCAAAGAATCTTCCTGCAGTTCCAAGAAACTTAAAAGATGCTACTTTCAGTCATATTTTGATACTTACTTCGCTACTTGGGACTGTAGGAAGAGGGAGAATGAGTAGACAGGGCCGAATTATCTTTGGAGGACCTCCTGCTGGCCCCACGATTCTCTGTGTACAGAGGGTACCTGGAAAGAGGCTAAATTGATGAAAATTTTCCATCTTTCTACTGTGTTGCTGTCCTCAGGAGGCCAATATGATTGAAAGTTGTTGAACAGGGAGCAATAAGTCACTGCTTTAATTTTTGGTTGGCACCTCGCGATAAATAAGCAGGGTTTTGGGTTGCAGTTTGGGCACCCGGCCTCTAATAGGTTCGCCATCACTGGTCTAGGCTCTTTTTGTTTCTCAACTGGGGGTTGAGTAAAGCAGGACCTAGCCAGTCAGTTGCTGTGGGTGGCATACAGGGGCTGGATAAATTGCTTATGCTCAGTTCACTTATTACCTCTCCTGAACACCATTTTGGAGTCACCTTGATCCCGTGTCTGTTCCCTAAAGTCAGAGTAGGGAATGTTGAACAGATGTTGATGACCTTTAGGGTTTGTGAGGCTTCTTAGGCAGTTCACAAGAGTTGTGAGTTTACAGTCTGCATCTTTTTTTCTATTGGAATACTTACCTTTTACCAAACTGTACATATTCAGTAGTTCAGTATGTGAATATGTTTAATAGCACTGGACAGTGTGCCCTAAAGCTTAAGTGGAAAGTTACTACTTCCCTTCCTGTGCCAAAGTGCCAACACAGAAACAAAGCCTGGACAATGCAAACATAGAACAGTAATCGAAAAATATGGGTCAAAACCAAGAGGAAAATGCAGTACAGAATCGATGATCAGAACAGATGGTGAGAAAACAGGCAAAATGTCAAGTAATCCAAAGTACAGAAGTCAGGATTCACTTACCTCCCCACCTCGACCTAACAGAAACTAGTAGGTGCATTTAAGTCAAATGAGTTTCCTTAAAAAAATCACTCTATGCCATAGATTAAATGCCATGCAAAAAAAAAAAAATTAATTTGGCAAATCAAGACTGCAATATCATAATAGACAAAGAACTTAATTAAGATTATTGTTTTTTGTGCACTGAGACAATAAAAGATGGTTTAAAATATAAAGTTTAGAATGAAATCAGATTCAGACTAGGAAAGTCATAAGGGTAAAAGAATGAAGGCATAACATTATACAATAGGATAACAGATCATTTCAAGCTTGAGGGTTATTGTTTAAAAAGCTGAAAATGTATAGTCAAAAGGATTATGCTATTTAATTGAAGTTTCTGGTACCAACTTTCTCTAAGTCTTTGTGTGCACTTATCAGCCACAAGTTCATAGAAAATAGCGCTAAGAGAAGAGTTATAGGTGTAATTGCACTTTTTATGGTTCTACTTCTTATAGCTCAAAAGTCAGTAATAGCTTCAGTAGTGTTTTAGTCATGTTTTAACAGCTGCTGGCAAAACAATGCTTAAAGCACTCTTGTAGCTATAATGACAGAGTTCTGTTCATGGAGATCTATGCCAGAAACTTTGCCCCTATAGCCAAGTGCAGAGGTGACATATAAATATCAATTACCCTCTTCTAACCCTTGGTCTCCACATTTAGTACCTACTGACCAAATAAGGAAAACCACTTTATTAAGAGTAAATTTCCAGTAGTCAAGTTAATAGAAAAAGGAAACATATAAAGCATAGTAGGATTCAAAAAGAAAGTAGCAACTCTCAAACAAAAAGGACAAAATATTCCTGAGAATTTAGTAGGAATATCATAATTTGGAAAATTTGAACTGCATATTTGAACTTGAAAAAATATAGCATCTCCTTCTATATACATCTAAGCAATTAATTCCTTAACATTCTACTTTCCTATACCTTCCTCTCTCATATTGTCATCAACTAAGAAGAAGATAAAAATAATTTTCTCTATATATTCATGGAGATAAGCCATTGCCCCTTCTGCCTTATGATATTGTAGGTTGTAAGTAAACTGACTGTAGTCTGTTCCTGCTATTGAAAATAAGAAAATATTAAAGCAAGTCTTCCACCTCCACTAAGCATTATAATCTGCTGGCAGCATGTTGCAGAGATATATACGTGGCGTATGTCATCATATAAGATCGTGAATGTTGTAGGTGAACTTAGCCATGATTAAGAATAGTGTGTCTATTCGAAACGCTTAGGCGATATTACCTGACTCATGCTTGGACTCCGTGTGGATGTATTTTTTATCTGAAATTTGAGATTGGAGATTTTTAAATGGACATGTGATCCCGGAGATGGTCTGTGGACATGTTGCAGAGATATACTCTGTGATTTTTATAGCTATGCATTAGGCTATTTCTAAGATATTCTCAATTTAATCTGTATGCTAATTGGTCTACCAAAGGTCGCACACCTAGAGCACTACTATTTTTACCAAGATCATTTTTCTCTTCTTTTAGTGTTTCCCCATGCTTCTCACAAAACAAATCTTCTACTTATATGATAGAGAGAGTGGTGTTCCAAAAACCAATAGCATTTATTCAGTTACTGAAGACACACCCAGCTTGCCACAACTTCCTCATTAGCATACATATTAATAGGTCTCATAAAACAGTACAATGGACAGAAATCTACCACCAGGATGAAGGCATGTACACGTAATTGCTGGTATGAGCCACATCTGGCAGGATCACCTTTATACTTCCGATGTCCTTGTTTTTAAGAAAAAAAAGGCTTTATAAATTATGCAAATGAGCCTGAGGGGATTCAGGTTCCAATAACACCTATTAGCCTCTAACATCTATTAGCCAGTAACCCCTTTTAGCCACCTAAAGCCTCTTAGGCTCAAAAAAAAAAAAGAAAAATAAAGAGCAGATCCTGCCAGAGGATTCACACCAGAATGTAAGTGTGCTTGGTTTCAAATCCTTGATGCTGGTAATAAATGTCCTTTAAAGATATTTTTTAAATAATGATGCATTTCTCTACAGCATGTTGCCAACAGATTATAATGCTTGTAGAGGTGAAAGACTCCCTTTAACCCCTTAGTGACCAAGCTCATTTGCGCTTTGATGGCCAAGGGCTATTTTTCAAAACCAGCGTGTGTCATTTTATCCGGTTATAACATTTGAAAGCTTTAAATTACCCATCTAAGTTAATTTTCAGTTACATTTTGTACATCAAAATAGTGGGAAATTTTTGTTCATATACAATATTTAACATTTATTTATGAAAAAAGGTGAATTTTGTAATCATTTTGAAAAAAATTGCTATTTTCAAACTTCAAAATGTTCTGGTTTTCAAACTACTACCCAAATTAGTTACTAACTAACATTTCCCATATTTATTCATTTTAGAAGTGTCCTTTTGTTTTATTATGACAATAGAAAGTTTACAAATCGAACAGGATTCTCTAAAATTTTCAATAAAGAATTAATTAATTTAGGGACCATTTCATTTCTATAGGGGTTTTGGAAGTTCTGTTAATAGAAAGCCCCCACATATCACCCCATTCTATTAACTTCACCCCTCAAACTATTCAAAACAGCAAGTAGGAAGCTTGTAAACCTTTTATGTATTTTACAGAAATTCTGACAAAATGAAGGTTTGATTTGGAATTTAATAACATTTATTGTTAATACATTCATTTAGTTGCTAAATTTACCCACATAAACTGAATAAAAGTAGAAAATGCATCTAGGAATATATTGGGCAGTTTTTTCCCCAAGCAAGAGGACGCCCCACATGGTGGAGTGCAGAAGGGAAGGAGCCATTGAGCTTTTGTAGGGCAGAATAGTTTTCAGGTGCCATGAAGTGATTATAGAGCCCCTGGGGCCCCGTTCACACGTGGCAAGATTGTTGTTACTTTATATTTAGTTAACATGTTGGAAACACAATGGGGCACATTTACCTACCCTGTCCCTGCGTGATCCCCAAGGTGCGTTGTCCATCGAGGATGAAGTCTGCCACGATTCACCAAGATCATGTGCCCGAGATCCTGCATGTGTCGCTTCCCCGCTCAGGTCCGCCGGAGTTCACCTTCTTCTCTCCGGTGTATGTGAGTGCATGTCTTGCGACACAATTTGAATATTAAATCCTGCGGTTTGTCCAAATCAGTCAGGTTGTCCGACGGGCACACCCCCGATTTGTGTCCCATGAAAGTAGGCACGATTGCGCCAAAATCCGATGGCATGCGCCAAAAAACACTGGTAAATGTGTCATAAAATAGAAATTGTCGGGAAACCCGACGGAAATGCGGTCCGCGGAACCTTAGTAAATGTGCCCCAATGTTACCAAAAAATGTGGAGCCTTTGTATTATGTTTCCAAAAGTAACTTAAATGCCACGTATCAACGTGATCACAAGTACCACAAATCCTTATCCCAGAGAATTTGTAAACTTTTTATCATGTGGTAAAGGGGGAATATTAAACCCTTGCCACTGATGGGATTTTTCCATTATACTTGTTTATCGCTCCTCACTTTTTTTTATTTTTCCATGTAATGAGATTTATGCAGGCTTGTTTTCTACCAAATTGTACTTCCTAGTGACAGTATTTTATATTCCATCCCTTGCTCTAGCAAGTGTAAATACAATTCAAAATGCAGTAAAATTGACAAGAAACCGCATTTGCACCTTTTTATTGTGGGCTCTGTTTTTACTTCACGTCTGTTTTCACTGTACACTCCAAATTACATCTCTAGTATATTCTTTGGTTTGGTACGATCACAGGGAAACCAAATATATATAGGTTTTATTAGGTGTTAATAGATTTTACCAAAAATGTAAAACTTATGTACCAAAAAAAAAAATTATTACCTTTACCACAGAGTAGGTTAAGGTGTCATTTTTTCCAGGATTAGCTGATGTTTTCATTGCTTCATTTTGGGGACTGTGCGATCACCTTTAGATCACTTTTTATCATGTTTTTTATGTGTTTAGAACGGCAAAAAAATTGTTGATTCGGACATTTGAGGGCATTTTTCCGTTACAGGGTACATCGCCGGAAACAACCGTTTTTGTATCTGTATAGATTGGACATTTTGGAATGCCGTGATACCTAACATGTTGTGTTTTTATTCTATTTATTGTTTTATATGTGTTAGGGGCTTTTGGAACATTTTATGAATTGTATTTTGCACTTTTATATTTTTTTTTTTATTTTTTGTGTTTTTTTTTTCTTTTTTTTATATTCATATTACTATCATGTGATTAGTAGTCCATACTAATGCACTGCAATAACCATGTATTGCAATGCATTAGAAGTGTCAGCCTATGCAGATACAAAAGCTGACATCAATCCCACGGTCACAGCATTGACAGCTGGATCAAAGGGGTTAACAGCCGAATCAAAACGGAGTTCCGATCTGGACCATTAGAGCAGGGACTGTTAGAGCACTGCTCCTCCTTGCAAGGGGGAGGGGCGTGCAGTCCTTAGTCTGACTAAGGGTTTAAACCCAGAACCCTTTACTCGGCATAACTTCTTGTTTAAGCCATAACCCAGCTAATTAAAACAAGAGATTAGTAGATAAGCTCTCTGCTGGCAAAGTACATTTCTATGTCCTTTAATTACCCTTTTCACCAACATTATATTATACTGTATCTGAAAAATCTAAACTTGGCAGTTAACTAAGATGTTAAAATGGAATGATGCTTTTCCTGTACATAAAAATGTTATTTTCCACAGCGTAAATAACTGAGAGTGATACTTACAAGAGCTTCGAGGCATGCTTAACATTTCAAAAGTAACAACATCTTTAATAGTATATTGAATTATGACCTACCCAGTGGTTATGAATAGATTCTTACTGATAAGACAATGTAGCATTGCATCCTAAAATGTTTCTCTATGATGTTACACTAAATAAACAAAGCTTGGCTACATCCACATTTCAACAATTGCGCAAGCTTTCTGTTGCAATAATATGGTTGAATTAGAGCAACGTATTATTTGTAGGTATGCTAAATTATATTATGGAATAGAATGGCATAACATATTCAGACTATTTGCTACAAGAATCATAGTGTAGAAAATCTAGTTCCAAGGAACTTATTTCGCGCTTATTGGCCCAGGTAAACATGAAAATTCTAGTTATCTACTCTTGCAAAACATTTCATGCAAAGCTGTGCAAGAAACAAGAAAATGATTTTAGTTTTGCTAAAAGATAGGAGGTGGCAAAATCTGACTCTAACTTTGCATTTTATCTGTCGTTGTTAGTGTGAACAATAATTTTTGTTTTCTGGCTGTGATGATTAAATTGCACCTCATCGATCACTTTGCATCTGAGCTCTGGTTCAGCAACAGTGAACCCACTGTGACTGACAGGGCTCTGCTCCAATCAATCCTGAGGCTGGGACTGAGGTGTCACATAAATCGTCAATTCAGTTTGTTCACTGCTTGCTATATTTTATATTTATAGTAAGGCCCTGGTATCTTCACATTGTTTTTTTCTGATTTCTGTATTCTGCCATTGCCCTCTTTGTTCTTACCTGGCTCAGGAGACTATTTTATGTGTTTGTTTGTTTGTTTGCATTGTCTCTTCTCTGTGTTTTGCACTTGAAATTATATTGTAACAGATTGGCATTATACTTACTAGTATACAATGCTACTGACGAGCACTTAATTACCACATATAAGAAAAATATAGATTAGGCATCTCAATTAACAGTACCACAAAGTTCAGTCTCTTTGAAAAACTTGTAACTTGTAACTTGTATTAGCCAAGAGTAGGACCTCCTGCACACAATAGTTTCGTGCCCATTGAAACTGGGTCAAGTGGTCAAGTGAAAAAATAACACCATCTGCAAAAAATTAAAAAAGAGAAGGGGAGGAAGGGGAATCCATGGGTCAAGGGGAGGGGAAAGGTATGTTCATGAGGAATATGATACAAACCTATCTTCTAAGACATCCCAGGGATACAATACTTCAAGGAACTAGTCTGTCCCACTATACGGGGGGCTGTCATATAATCCAAAACTCTCAGATTCCATAGAGAATGATGGGAGGGGGGGGCAGCAGAGTTAAGAGAATAAAGAAATGAAAGTCTTAGCTGAACAAAGAATATGTAAAATTACTTGGATTTCAGCTTTCCCGATCCTATAGGGTAGAGAAAAAAAGTAACTGTGTATTTTCCTGTTTATGTCTTCAGCAAATATTGCACTGTGTCTCTAAAAGGCAGAATAGTTCTACACTCCCAGAAAATAGGGTATAGGGAAACTCCCAAAGAATCACATTTCCAGCAGTCCTTTTGAGGTTGAGCCCCAAAGACTTACACATTTGAATTCAGTGAGATCGGGTATTTCAGAGGAACCCGGTATAGATGAACAATGTTGAAGAATTCGAGGATTTGTATGAGCTACAGGTCCAAAAGTCATAGAAGTCACAAAACTAAAAGAAGGTGCAAGGGGATTTATAGTACGCTAAGTTAAAACGCATGCAACACCTTTACCAGATGTTCCTAGTGAAAGCCAAAGAAGCTAAAAGAACAGAAGAAGGAACGCCTGCTATAGGACTCCAAATACGAACACTTGGATAGATAAGGAATAGCCAAAGCTTCTCAATTTATGTCCAGTGACTGAAAACTGGCAGGAAAAACCAAGAGACTATGGGGCTTATTTACTAAGGGTCCCGCGGCCGCATTTTTGTCGGGTTTTCCGTCTTTTCGAGGATCCCACCGGGGATTGTGTTGCATGCAATTGGATTTTGGTGCATCTGCGCCGGCTTTCATGCGACAGAAATCGGGGGAGGGGGGAAGGCAGTCAGATGATCCGACGGATTCAGAGGGATTTAACAGGGATTTAACTTAGATTTTTGGTTGCAAGATCAAGCACTTACATGCATCGGGAAGAAGAAAGTGAACTCCGGCGGACCTGATCGGGGAAGCGACAGATGCGGAATATCGGGCGCACGATCTTAGTGAATCGCGGCAACTGTGCATTGGAGTCGGGGAACGCACCTCAGGGATTTCGCAGGAACGGGTAAGTAAATCTGCCCCTATATGTTGAAGTGGAGTCATATAGTAATAGATGGCGATATCAGGCAATGCAAGGCATCCCCACAAGATAGGTGCTGTAAGCACTGTTTTGAGGATTCTGTGTCTTTTAGAGACCCAATGGAATTCCAATAACATAGATTGGATTGTCAGTAAGACTCTGATGGAATCACAAATTAGTGGTGTTTTGAAGAGGTCGTGGAATCTGGGGAGGATGAGCTTTTTTACAGGTGCTATCCTGCGTAGTAGAGAGAGATAAAAGGGGTGCCAACTGTGCAGTTGCTTTAAAATATCTTGAATGAGAGTGGCAACATTTCCTTATATAATGAGGAAACAGAGGAGGTGAGTTTGAACCTCTAGGTATTTTAAAGGAGGTAGAGTACCAACTATATTGAATATGATCCTGCAAGGACTTGAGTAAATTCCAAAGCCTTCAGGAAGGTTCCACAAAACCCAAAATGATTTAGAGTTTGAAAAATAAAAGAACCAATTTAAACTGTCAATGACCTTCTATGCATAAGAGCTCAAGAGAAGGGTCTCTGATTCAAGCATTAAATTGAAGAGGTCAATGGTGCATCGGTTATTATCGCCTGCTTGGTGACATGGGGCAAACCCCATTTGTCTCTTAATGCACTAAGTTTGGAGAACATTTATAGATTAGCTTTTAACAAGCTGTTAGACCTATAATTAGAGCATTCTGAGAAATATTCTGCTGCAAGGTAGAGAGGGAGGTTGTTGGTCCCAGGCTGAGGCAGGGAAATCCAGAGGGAGACTTCTCTCTTTTGGTAATGACTGCAGTATAGCATCATGAGGCAGAGGAGGCACAAGCTGCTGCTGCTGCTGCACAGTAGAGCAAGGCACCTCATGTTTGTGTGCTGGAAGAATAGGCATCATCTTGCCTGGGGCTATTGGTAATTCAGAGGCTAGTTTTCTGAAAAAGTCCACTGTGACAATTATTGGATCCAGGCATTGTTGTCTCCTAGACCAGTGATGGCGAACCTTCTTGAGACTGAGTGCCCAAACTACAACCAAAATCCACTTATTTACCATTAAGTGCCAACACAACATTTTAAGCAGTAACTTATAGCTACCAATTCTTCCTCATCTTTCAATCGTATTGGTCCCCTGAAGTCACCAATACAGTTGAAAGAAGGAGGGAAATGCAGACTCTAGTTGTAGCTTCCCTCCAGGGTCTCACTGTAGAGAAGTATGGTGGGTCCAGCAGGAGGACCTCCAAAGACATTGCACTTCTGTCAACACCTTCTCACTTTTCCCACAGTTCCAAAAAGCCAATGAAATGTCACTTTAAAACATCTCTTAAGTTTCTTAGGACTGCATTTGAATTTGGTACTATTTGGTGAAATCTGACCTGGAGTGATGGTCTGAGTGCCCACAGAAATGGCTCTGAATGCCACCTCTGGCACCAGTTCATAGTTTCGCCACCACTGTCCTAGACTGTCTAGGAGTGGTTCCCTTCCTATTGTCCATAGGTAAGGTAGTGAGTGCCCAAGTTTTGTAATCTATCATTGTATTCTAGTACACCCATTCAATTAAGAGTTTTGTTGCTTTCTTCTGCACCAGTTCCAGTTCTACTGTGTCATTTTAATACATTGGTGCCCAAAAATTGAATATTACATTTGTGGTCTGACCAGTGATATATATATATATATCTCCTCCTCTGTATTAATTTCTTAACAGAGCTAAGAATCATTTACAAATACAGAAAGTCTACTTTGTAAACTCTATATAAGTCATTAACAAAAATATTAAAAAGAAATAATAACCCCTCTAGTAACCCACCAGTAACTTCAACCCATTGTGCCATTAATTATGACCATCTGTTTTCTATCACTAAGCCATTTGTTTAACCAAATACACGGATTTTCCCCTAGTCCCAGAAGTCTCATTTTATGTAATAACCTTTTATGTGGCACTGTATCAAATGCCTTGGAAAAGTCCAGATACACAGCATCCACAGGATGTCAAGGATGCTTATGTATCTGTGGTGCTGCCACCGCTACAGGGTTCAGACCATAATATTGTTTTGTTGAAACCAACTTACTGTCCTATGGTAAAGCATTTTACTCCAAAAGTGATCTCAGTGCGTAAATGTACCACTGAAAATGAAGAGGCCCTTAGGGTGTGTTTGGAAACCAAAGATTGTTCCGTTTTTGGCAAAAAAAGGAAAGCAGACACAGTCACTGATTATATATTGTTCTGCGTGAACAGTGTAATTCCTGAACAACCTGTAACTATACACATGAATAATAAACCATAGATAATGAGGGAGTTGAAAGGATTACTGAATGAGAAAAAAAGACTGTTTGCATCAGGGACCACGACAAAGTAAAAAGGGTACAGAAGGGGGTGTGGCTAGCTGATGGCAGAGTAAGTCGCACGGACCGCAAGCTTCCGGCCATCCCCGCTGCAATGCTTCTTTTCAGGCGCACACCTCGCTCCATTCGGGCAATGTCCCCAGGAGAGTGTCTAGGCACTCCCAGCACATTACCAAATTCCTCCGGTCTGCGGATCAGACATGGTACCCAAGATGGTGGCCGCCACTTCCCTGCTACACACCTCCTCCCCGGCCTCTGTCTGGCCGCCACAGCCGACATCACATGAGGCAGTCCAGTGCTCCCCTGGCTCTAATGTGAGCACCTCTCCCGGGATGCACAGTGAGAACTTCATTCCACTATCGGGGGGCAACAGGGACCCTTCTCAGGCCCACGACCCCTCTCCACCATCATGGCCACCTACAACACATAGCCTGCTGCCTATCCCTAAAGCAACCCAGGGGGCCTCAGCAGCTCCCATGTCAGCAGTTCCCCCGGAAGACTGGGACTGGAAGGCATACATCAGAGCTATGCCCCCAGACAAGAAATAGATGGGTTATTTTTAAGGCTGGAGAAATTTCACAAAAGAGATCTTGCTGGTTTGCAAAAAATGATGCATCATATTGGCCACAGGGTGGCAGAATCTGAATCTGATTAGGAGAAAATTCTAGATCAATTGGATTCTCATTCTCAAGTCTTTCAGGAGTCAGACTCATATTTCTGACATCCTGACTCACTTGGAGGATATTGAAAATCGGCATTGCTGTAATAACTTGAGGATCAGGGCAGTGAATGAAGAGGTGGAACCATCCAAGCTTGAAGAATGGGCCCAGGCGTTTTTTGCTGAGATCCTTAACCAACCTTCAGCCTCTCCTATCGAATTAGATTGCATCCACCGCACCCTAGGTCCTAAGTCTCCATCTACAGAGCGCCCTAGATACATTTTATGTTGCATCCACTTTTCAAGGAAAAGGAGGAGATTCTCCGCCGATCTAGGGAGCTTAAAGATATTACATTCCATGGCTCCAAAGTCATTGTGCTCCCAGACCCAGCAAGAAGAACCCTACAACTGCGGAGAGCCCTACGTCCTTTATTGGCAGAATATCTAGGGACATTCCATATAGATGTGGCTACCCGTTTCAACTAATTTCGAAGAAGACTGGAAGGTCAGCTATGTTCAGATCCCTGGAAGATCTTCCAAAATTCTTGGGGACCTCGAATTCCTTCAGTCTGCTATACCCGATTGGCCACTAATTAATTCTGCTCCAGTGCTACCTCCTAGGGAGAAATGGCGAGAGGTGCCTAGAAGGGGTCCAGGCAGGCCTACTATTCCATCTGCTGGAACCTGAAGTGGTTGGCATGTAGTTTAAGCATGTCTCAACTGGACCTTGTCACAACTTACTGATTCATGTATATTTGAATCTACACCACTTCTTTACTGTTTTACCTTTCTTGCGTTAATCCCATCCAGCTCTGCCAATCATTGATGAGCTTAGCTGTCTGGGATTTCAGTTGTAGCATTAATAGTTTATTAGTGCTCAGATTATATATTTTCCTGGAGGATCAGTATTTCGTACCTGGGAATGCTCCGGGAGACTCACCCCCATTGGTCTCCTCTCCACCCCTTTGGGTTATGGTGCCTGACACCATTTTGGCTTACTATGCCTCCCTTTAGGTTTACCGAGCTTGCTTGGGTCTCGGGTTGTACAATGTTGTATAGTTATTTCGTTTTTCTGGTTTCCACCCCTCACCTTGCTCCCTTCCCTTCTGCTTTGCCCTTCCCTCCCTCCCATGATACTCTGATTTCATACTCAAGATGCTCCCTAGCTCAAGCCATGTCAGTATTAACATTTTGCATTTATAATACTAGGGGTTGCAACAAACCCGAGAAATGTAGTCAAATATTATACCGCTTACAAAAACGCAGAAACATTTCAAAGAAGATAGTATTCCAAAGTATCATAGTATATAAGGATGGAAAAAGACACAAGTCCATCAAGTCCAACCTTTAAGAATTAAATAGATGTTTCATTCCCATAACCTGTGATCTCTCCAGAAAGCATCCAGGCCTCTCTTGAACATGTACATAGAGTCCACCATAACAACCTCCTGCGGGAGAGAATTCCATAGTCTCACTGCTCTTACAGTAAAGAACCTTTGTCTACGTTGATGGTAGAATCGCCTCTCCTCTAGGCGTAAAGGATGCCCCCTTGTCCTGGTTTCAGGCCTAGGTATCAGTCGTCTTTTTTCTGAACTGAATAATCTTGGTTGCTCTCCTCTGCACCCATTCCAGTTCCACTATGTCCTTTTTATACACTTGTGCCCAAAACTGTACACAATATTTCATGTGTCGTCTGACCAGGGATTTATATAAGGGCAAAACTATGTCTTTATCATGAGAATCAGTTCCTCCCATGGTCACTAAAATTAAGTTTACCATCCACCAATACCCCCAAGTCCTTTTCAGCTCCAGTTTTACCAAGTAATTGACTGTTTAAAACATAATTATACTTTTTGTTTCCATGGCCCAAGTGCATAACTTTACATTTAACCTCATCAACCCTTTCTCTGCCCACTCCTCAAGCTTCCACAAATCCCTCTGTAATGCTAAACTATTGACCTCAGTATTTATTACTTTACATAGCTTAGTATCGTCTGCAAATATTGAAACTTGACTGTTAAACCCACTGCAAGGTCATTAATAAAAATCTTAAAAAGAAGTGGCACCAATACTGACCCCTGTGGCACTCCACTGGTAACATCAACCCAATCTGAGAATGTGCCACTAGTGACGACCCTCTGTTTTCTATCACTAAGCCAATTACTTACCCAAATACACAGATTTTCCCCCAGTTGCAGCAGTCTCATTTTATGTACCAACCTTTTATGCAACACAGTGTCAAATGCGTTTTGAAAAGTCCAGATATACAACATCCACAGCGTTTGAGGCACGCCTACACTTATTCTGCATTTGCATCATGTTTACCCTTATACTGCGCTTGCATCACGTTTACACTTACTTGCCATTTGTGTCACGTTTACTCTTATGTGGTGTTTGAATTACATTTACATTTACACGTTTGTGTCATGTTTAGGCTTACGCAGCATTTGCATCACGTTTACGCTCACGCAGCGTTTGCATCACATTTATGAGGCCTTTAGATGCACATAGAAAAATGACATCTCACCACTGACAGTATAAGAGAAGATTAGCATAAGACACACACCCAGCTCCAGCTCCTCCTCTCTGACCAAACACAGATTATAATGGTCACATCTTGGGACTAATAACTATGCAACCGTGGGGGCTAGAAGGAAAATTCAAAGTGCTTGTGAATCTATGTAGCAGCCCCTACAGAATGACATCCTAATTTCCATATAAGTGAGGAAATTAGGTCCTCTTTAAGGGCTTTTTGGAGCATGGTGCACGACTTTAAAAAGAAAATTCCGCAAAACTAAAAGCTGTATTCTCCAATTTAGGTTCCAAGGAAACCACGAACAGGACTACCCCTTCCGACATTTTAAAAGCTGAAATCTCTGCCCTTAGGCATAAGATCCTCCAGATACTAGACCAAAAGAGCCTGTGCTTTAGAGACAAAATTAAAAAATACTATTTTGAATATGGTGATAAATGTGGGAAAATTCTAGCTAGCACCTTCCACCCTAGGGCTCCAATGACATCATTGTACTCATCCCAAGGTTCAATAGTGCATTCCTCTAGCCAGATTCTTCAATAATATCAGGACTTCTATGCTGCTTTATATAATCTAGGCTCTTCCACAGATGCAAATGATTTAGGCCCGTCCATGGGAGAGATCTCGTCTGATTTGGATTCACATCCCCCAATCTATTCCCCCTGAGGAGGCTGCTGCTCTCGATGGAGAGTTTACTTCTGAGGAAATTCTGCAGGTGATAAGAGAGCTAAAAGTTGGCAAAAGCCCCGGGCCTGGTGGCTTCACGTCTAGATTTTATAAAGTTTTTGGCTCAGCCCTAGCTGCACCTCTAACAGAATTCTTTAATTCTATAGACTTAGATTGTTCTTTTGCAACCCAATCTCTTAGAGCCCATATATCAGTAATCCCTACACCGGGCAAGGACCCCAAACACTGTAGCAATTACAGGCCCATATCCCTGATTAATATTGACCTTAAAACTTACTCCAAGATTCTGCCCCTACGCCTCTCACCACTAATCCCAGATTCAGTCCACCAAGAGCAAGTGGGTTTCGTCTCAGGTCACAAGGCTAGGGACAGCACTCTAAAAACACTAACCCTGGTCTCGTGGGCTAGGCGTTCAGGGATCCCCTTATGCCTCCTCATGGTAGACGCTGAAAAAGCTTTTGTTAGAGTTCATTGGGGGTTCCTGGAGGCCACGCTCATGTGGCTAGGCCTACTCCCTTCCCTATATGTAACGGCACAAGATAGGGGTGCCACTATCTCCCTTTTTATACATCTTGGTGATGGAATCCCTTGCGTGTGCATTGTGCGACTATTCACCTGTCCGTGGCATAGAAATTAAAGCGAAATCCTATATATTCTTGCTGTTTGCGGATGACTTACGACTTGCTTAAAGCAAAAATATGATGCTGCAAAGAAAACTATAAAACATGGGTGGAATCAAAATTAACAACAAGTAACAGTAGGCTTATGTGAGAACGCGTTGTGAGAATGCAATTGTATAAGCTAAATGGGAGGAAGACCAAAGGACCAGATGGGATAAGCCCCAAAGTTTTAAAGACTTTTACTGTGAAGAGTACCATTACTGTGGAAACAAACTATTATTACACCATTGCCAAAGGTAAAAATGGAAAAGGAGGACGAAGATTTTCACCTGGTGGTACTGACTTCACATATCATGAAAACGATGGAGAGATTAGTTTTGCCATATCTTTACCATATAACAGCAACATCGGACCATGGCGACCCACTACAGTTTGCATACAGGGAGGGATTGGGGTAGAAGATGCAACTATTTACATGCAGAATCCCATTCATACCTATTAACATGTGGGAGGGGAGGCTGTTAGGCTCCTATTCTTTGACTTTTGTGCATTTAACACTATACCTGATGTGTTGGTTGCGCAGCTGGTGGAAATGGGGGTGGGCAGTGTCATGATGCAGTGGATTAAAGACTATATGATGGGTCGCCCGCAACAAGTGAGGATGGGATAATGCCTGTCTAAGATAGAGACTAGTTGGATAGGGGCACCACAGGGCACAGTCCTCTCCCTCTGATAACTTTCAGTACTGCAGTCAAACTTGTCACATTCAGAAATATTCTGACAATACTGTAGTCTTGGGTAGATCAGGAAGTGGTGTGGATGCAGACGGGTAATACTAGTAGTGAATAATTTTGTGGAGTGGTCAAAGACATCCAACCTACATCTTAATGTCACCAAAACATAGGAAATGATGGTTGACAGTAGTAAAAACTTGCATAGACCGTCTCCTATAAATATCAGAGACTCATATTTAACACAAGTACCACATTATAAATAACTGGACGAACACCTTGACTGGAAGTTTAACACTGAAAAAGTTTATGCAAAATGCCATTCGTGATTGTTTTTACTACGTAAGCTTTGCTCTTTTAATTTAAGTAGAAAACCGCTAAAGGTGTTTTATGATGCTGCAGTTGCTGGGAGTCTGTTTTTTGGAATAACCTGTTTTGGGTAGGGAATATGTAACAGGGATATTAAAAGGCTAGATTGTGTTATAAAGAAGGCTAGAGCTGTGATAGGGTTGAAATTGGAGGAATTTGTAGAAATAAGAAAACAGAGAGTTTTAAATAAATTTAGGTTTATTATGAGTAGGACATCAAATCCTCTCTTTGAAGTGATACCTGAGAGAGGAAGTTTTTTCTAGTCGGTTTGTAGGCAGTTTAAAATCAAAACAAATAAGTTCAGAAATGTGTTGCTCCCGACTGCAATTAATTTATTTAACAGTGTTACTGGTGGAAGGTAACCCATTGTTGTCCTTTGTATTAAGCATATTTATAATGTTTAGATGAGATTGTATATCTCTTTTTATGAATCAATATGATATTTGTTTTATGGTTATATATATTTATGCACTTTCAGTATTGTCATGCTCTTTTTTACGTCTTTTATGTTTTCATGTTTATTCATCTGTGCTGCGGTGAAAGCAATTTCCCACCTGTGGGATCATTAAAGTTTTATCGTATTGCATCGTTATAAGGTTATGTACTTTGGGATACTCCAGGACAGCATCTCTAATAAACTCCTCAAATATTTGGCTAACAACTGATGTTGGACTCACAGGTCTGCAGTTTTCAGGATAGCAATCTAATAAAGCCCTAGTTATAGGGGTAGTTGACCTCCCTGTGGGTGCAAATATCTGGGCTAAAACTCCAATGGGTCTAATCAGACCCAACAGCTATACTTAACTCTTGCAGACCTGGCAACCATGTGACCTCTGTGTCAATAGAGTCAACAACACTGCCAGCACCTGAATTCACTTCAAAGCGTCCATAATCTTTGACATAACTTGTGACTCGGTCCAGCTCCCAAAAAACTCCTAAAAGAAGCAGTGGGTAACCATAAATAATAAACTGATATATGTAATATATTTTGATACAATATTACATATAATTATTATCATTAAAAGCTAACTATCCCTTAACACTAATAAAAGATATTTAACTGGATACTTTTATACAAAATTTCTAAAAAATAAAAAGGGATATCATACAAATTTTGTAAAAATACATTACTATACAAAATTGACTATACAAAATGTATTACAAAATGTGCTTTGTTTGTTTTTTACTGAGTGGGATGCAATTCAATTTATAAAACTACAAGTCCTTGTCTCAGAATGAGAACAACTTGTACACAAGTTCATTCCCACTAGTATAGCACAACACATTTCAGTACAAAATCTCTGCCTTTTCAATCTCAGTTCACATTTGATGTGATTATGAGCAATGATGCCTTGTTTCACTATGTTGTTTTATTGAAGTTGAGGTATTCTTTTTTTCAAATTTATCTTGCACCGTTTATTTCCCATGGTACTTAATGTCAATTTTCATCATATGAAATCAACAGAAATCTGCTAATCTTACACAAACTATACAAATAGCTTGATCACATAAAAAACATTACCCATACCTAAACTTGTATGTCAAGATTCATGATTGACATGAAGAAGATAAAAATAAATTGTAGTTAAGAGTAGAGATGAGCGAACACTAAAATGCTCGGGTACTCGTTATTCGAGACAAACTTTTCCCGATGCTCGAGTGCTCGTCTCGAATAACGAGCCCCATTGTGCTTTTGCATACTTTGTGTGTTACATGAGGGAGCTGAGGTGCAGGAGCTGAGGTGAGTGGCGATTTCGGTGACATGGGGGCTGCGTGGAAGACTGACTGGTGTGACAAATTGCTCGAAGCATTGTCAGCAATCCACGACATCACCTGTTCGCACTGTTCTGGCCTCAACAGTGCTCTACCACGAGTCCCGTAACTTCAGACATGAACCTACGGAGTGTGCTCTGCGCGTTCCCTGCTCCCTCATCAGCAGTGGTGTCTCCACCCGCCCAGGCCACCGGCCTCTGTACCCCTGCAGTATTGGACGCCCACGTCCCCGCCCTCGTCCTCTACCCCTACCCCGGGTTAAACATTTTTGAAGAGTTTATAACTTTTTTTTTTTTTTTTACTTTTTTTTGTTTTTTTTTGTTTTTTTTTTTTTTTTTTTGTGTTTTTTGTTTTTTTTGAGTTTTAAAACAAACAATGCTCTCCATTGCTATGGTATTTCTACGCCAAGTAATCCAAAGAATCACGACTACGATGAGATGACACTGATTTCTTGCCTAATAGAAATCCCACCCCGAACGAATTTGCCACTTCAGCTTTGCTTAACCCCTAGGCGCACCACGACGTTATACTACGTCCCTGGGGCTACATGCTTAGCGCACCGGGACGTAGTATAACGTCCAGCTTCTGGGACTGGCTCACGAACGGAGCCGGTACCAGAAGCAGCGGCTGTCAGCTGTCTATCACAGCTGACACCGCGCTGTAACACCCGCAATCGGAGCTGACTCCGATCGCGGGTGTTAACCCCTTACACGCCGTGGTCAAGCATGACCGCGGCGTGTAAGGGTGTTCCTGCTGTGGATCGGATCCTCCGTGACGCTTACCGGGGGATCCGATCCTCTTCTGGGCAGCCCTGAAGTCTGCCTAATGCTCCGGGGCTGCCCAATGTCCCTGCCAGTCAGATCCCTTCCAGGTCTGACTGTAAACTGTCTGAGCATGCGCCTGCCTGCTCAGACAGTTTACACTGCTCTACAATGAAATAGTAGGGGTGTACAGCGTGTGCCTCCCCAACTGGTATAGGTATTTATACTTTAGTGCTTACTCCATATGAGGTACTATGTGTTCCCTTAACTGTTGGAACTTACATATATGGCTCTAAGTGGTACTTTTTCCTATATACTGTATCTTATTCCTCTTATTGGCTTTTTGATCATACATGTATTTTGGCACTCTCTGTTTTTATACTTTTATTGCTACTCTTCTGTTGCCGTGTATTTGTGTATCTAATAAAATTATCTGTCTGGCATCCATTTGACTTAATCTTTTTACTATATCCAACATTTCGGTTGTATTATGTAAAACAGCAGGGGTGATATGTGACAGTGATCTCACGCCCACACCCCTTGCTTTACCATTTTTCTGGTCTTAATGAAATAGTATTGTAGAGAAGTGTATTGAACTTGAATCAGCAATCAGAGCATTGCTGGTTCAAGTTCAAGTAAGTATAAGTAAAACAATGTAAAAACACAAAAGTTAACACATTAGAATAAATAAAAAAAATAATACATAAAAATTTAAGCCCCTAAAATGACATTTTTCCATAAAAACACTTAATAAACTATTAAAAACACAAACACACAAAAAAACGCCACATATTTGGTATTGCCATGTCCGTAACAATCTGTATAATAAAACAGAATCATTACTGGACCTGCACGGTAAACACGGGGGAAAAAAACGCAAAACACTTTCCGAAAAAAGATAATTTTTAATTAATACCTTTAAAAAAAATTATCTAAAAAGTGATTTTAAAAATGTTACGCACTCTAAAATAAGACCACTAAAAATAACAACTCTTCTCGCAAAAAATAAGCCCCTAACCAGATTTGTCAGCCGAAAAATAAAAAAGTTATGCATATGAAATATGGTGATGCTAAAATGAACAAAATTGTCTCCAAATTAGTTTTTATTCAGTAAAATTGAATAAAATACACAAAACCCCCACATATTTGGTATCCCTGCATCCGTGACAATCTGCATAATAAAACAGAATTGTTATTGGACCTGCAAAATAAACCCTGTATCTAATAAAATTATCTGTCTGGCATCCATTTGACTTAATCCTTTTACTATATCCAACATTTCGGTTGTATTATGTAAAACAGCAGGGGTGATATGTGACAGTGATCTCACGCCCACACCCACATTTTTCTGGTCTTTCTCCTATGAGATAACATAATTAGCACCTGGTCCGTAGGCCAACTCCCCCCCCCCCTCCACTGTGTCCCGTTATACCCTTATCCCCTTATTTCTCCTTATCAAAAGAAATGTTAATTGGTTTGGAGTGTCACTTGAATGGAATTTTAAATCAATACAGCCTTGGTGTCTCCATGCCCCCCATGGTTGAGCAGGAGTCTTAAAATGGCTACTACTTAAGAACATGACAAAATTATACTTCAAATGAAATATGGGCATAAATCAAATATTTTAATTTCTGGTCAACAAATCTATATCAACATCCTCTAATAATCCTGGTGTGTCAAGCACCAATGATTTCAGAGGAAGGGAGCCAGGAAAATGGCTATTAGACCATTGGGACACCATTTCATAATGGTGTTTGATATTGGTATATGTGTTAATTCATGCTGCGAAATGTGGTGGGCAAATCTTCTTATCAGGAGATTCTTGGGAAAAGATATAGCATAAATTAAGAAATATGTCCCCAATTTTCCAGGTTGATTCAGGTGTAGCAATACCCCTCTCATATGACCAAGGGGGTGGATCAGGTGGTTAGTTAAAAGTAACATGCCACCATTGAATTCTTGTTAGTCTATGGAGAATGCATTAAGCTCCAGGGTTTTCATTGGATTTTCTCCACTCCACTAAGTCTCTATGAAAATCCAATTAGTAAGAGGTCTGTCTTTTCTTTATCTGATCCCTTTTTATTTTACTGCTTTTATGTATGTCTGTTATTTTCTCATTTTTGTAACTAGTACGTATTGTGCCTATTTTGCATATTAAATAGTCCTTTTATAAGTTTTCCTTGTGCTCTATACGTTCCCATAACTCTGGAGAGGGGAATTACCACTAAGCCTTGTTACCTTGTATATGTTTGTATGCTAACAGCAGCTATAGGCAGTGTGTGCCTGTGCTAGCAGTAGCTATAGACAGTGTGGGTCCAGGTGACCTGTACAGAACCTAGAAAAGTGTGTATCTGGAAGTATGTGTGCGGTCTTGGTGAGCACTTCTTGTGAGCCGTAATTACCAGTGTCGGCAGCGGTGAGTTGTATGGAATAAACGGGTGACTCCATAGGCACGTAAGTGGTAGGGGGGTACATAGTGTGGTTGTACCCCCACTAGGATGCGGTACTTGGTGTAGGAATTAGCGTAAGGACACCATTTTATCTGAGTGGGCACAGCTTAAGGGCTAATTTACTAGGTTCCCTGGCCTAGGTACACCCCGTGTTTGGACTGGAAAAGGTGTAGTTGCATAAATATTCTGCTTTAGGTTTCATTAACCCCTTGTCACAAATATTTTTAACACAGGCTGCAGCCTCCTAAAATAAATATATATATATATATATATATATATATATAACATATATTTTATAATATAAGATAAGGAAGTGCAACATAATACAGGTTGCTTTATTATATGGTGGTGGCATACACCGCTGACATTTAAGTGCCACCAGAGGCTTTGCTCTTAAAAGATAATTACCCGTAAATGTAGCCATGTTGACATTGGATATGTCCACCTCTGCTGGAGTGATGGCACTCCATATGCAAAAAAATAGTTTTTGCATATGAAATTACTGCTTGTTCCAAAGCCGCCCTGTGGTAATGAACGCTGAATCCAGGTGGTCACTGCTGCCAGAGTGCAGAGTCTGTCATATCCAAGGACAACAATCCAAGGGACAGCATGGCTGCATTTACGGATGATTATCTCCACACATGTAATTTTTTTTTACTAACATGCAATTATCTGCCTTATAAATTGAAAAATTTATAAGACAGATAAAAATAAATGAAATTAAAATGCCTACATGAGAATACCCCTTTAACTATAATATGACAATTACTCCTGCATGTGCTCTCACTAGGACATAGGCAGTTAATATGTACTATTGGGGTATATGCAGAAAATGCAGAATGGCTGCAGAATTTATCAACTGATAATTCCACAGCCATACAACAAATGACTGGAAACAGACAAAATCGTCTGGTTTCTGATTTGGATTTTTTATGCCACACTTTTAGTTGGACATGGGGCGAAATAATATAATAAAATAATGCAGTGAATATGCAAATAGGTTTTCAAGGATGGGATAAGGAAAACTTTTGCCTCAAAGCTACCTTGAAGGCAGCCCCCTTAACATCAAGCATGACTCAGGAAGCCTAGTGACATGATGTGGGATAGTAACCAAGCCTGTAACCACCATTTAACACTTTTCCATTTTTGCATTCTTGGGTTTTACTCGCTGCGTTCCAGAGCCAAACCTTTTTATTTTACCATATACAGAAACTTTATTTTAATGATTAAATAGTTACAAAAATGAAAAATTGTTCCTTACGTGTAATAAAATAAGATTTGCATATATCCACCAAAATTTGCGACTTTTTGTTAAAACCCCACAGACTCAGCTAACTTATATATCAACATCTAAGATTAATCAAACAAGTCCAAAACCCGGAATAACTTAAAAAAGACACACACAAATGTCCTTACTAAAGATAAATGATCCCCAATGACATTTGATACCAAAGATCTTTGTTTGTTAGGCAACAGTATCATGGGCAAATTTAAATCCATGCCTGCTAGCAAATCAGCAGTGCGTACACTGTGACAACTCTAACTGCGTTGATGCTGCAGTTTGCTTGGCATACAGGGAGGCCTTGCATCATATTTCTGTAGTATGCAAGGACTCCCATCCACTGAACTGTTTTTGATTTGTGGAATCAGACCAGCCTATGGGTCAGTTTTATAGAGCTGAACACATTTGGTGAAGTCAACCATACTCATTTAACACAATTATGACAGTCTGCAGACTACAGGAAATTTTTGTAATGGAGACACTGCCCTGTCTGCTTGCCTTTGCATATCCTAGGTTATACAGGAAAACAACAACACTCCGAGTCACAACTGAGATAGATATAAAGTACAGAATCGTATGCACAGAAGAATAGTCAAGCACACAAGCCGAATATTGAATAACCAAAAATATAGAAATAGCAAACAATAGCACAAAAGAAAATAGAGTTGGCAAAAATTACTTTTAAATTACAATAGACAAGGCAAAAACAAATTTATTTGCAGGAACCCTGCAAAGGACAGGCCTTTGCCAGTCAAAGTTAGTTAACCCCTGCCAGTGCAGATCCAAACTGCAGAGAGCTGGTCCTGATAGTTTATGTCAGTGGTTCAACACTAGAACACTGTTCAGACTTTTTAAAACAAGTGAGTCCCAGAGAGATCAGGGGTTATGACAATTTACTGTATTTTGAAAGTCATAAGTTTAAAGGATAAACTATTGCCTACTCACATCCTTCAATAAGAAGTGCATAAGCAAATAACACAAAAACAAGTTGAACCTAGCTTACTATTACTAATTCTTAAAGTATCCTACTATGTATATTTTAAAATGTACTAGTATCTTTTATATTTAATGATCTCAAGCATCACTTACCAACATGCTATGCCATACACTGAGATGCAAATTAATTACTCAAGCCATCTTATAAAAGCCAGAAGGTTGTAAAGTTCTGCCATCTGGTTCTTGCAAAGGTTGGAACTGCTCTCAATAGTATTCTAAAATTCTGAAAATGTGTAGCTCATGTCCGCAATGCAACTTATCCACTTCAGGGCTCTGGTCAAGTGTGATTTGTCTTAAGTGGTTAGGAGGAAAGGCAGCAACAGTAGCAGATGTTTATATGGTTTGCCAAATAAACACGGTAGGAGCCAGGATTCCAGCTCTTTGATCTGAAAGATAACACATTATAATTACAATTTGGCCACCCTCACCCTTTTTTACTGTTATACAAGTTTAACTGATGAGGTTTGGACAAAAAATGGTAAGCAGAGTAAATTTGTCAATTTATTGAATAATATATGTGAAATTATAGATACAATATTGTTTTGTATATTGTAAAAATTAGGTTGCAGTTGAACAAAATTATATCTTAAATTAAAGGAAAATAAAATGTCTTTGTAGATACAGGCACAATTAATATTCTTAGCCCAGTATTCTTATAAATGGATACAAAACTAATATATATATATTAATTATATAATATATTTTCAATAGGTAATGAACCAGGAATTTGTTGCAAAGCTCAATTTGATGCCACAATATTTGGCAAAATATATAAACTATATCGTTTAGTGGATAATGTGTTTGAAGAACAGTCAAAATTAGCACTGACATGTTGGGTTTGCAAAAAAACTCAGATCTGGCTACAAGACTGGCAGGAACTCTTTACCCCTTAATGCTCTGCGCCGTAGCTAACGGCGCAGAGGTATAAGGAGTGTATGAAGAGGGCTCACGGGCTGAGTCCTCTTCATACAAAAGTGGGGTTTTTTGCATTTTGCAGAAAACCCCCACCGCTAATAACCACGGTCGGTGCGGCAAAGTTGCCGCCGGCGTTTAAAAAAACGGCGGCGCGCGGGCGACGTCATCTTTATTGCGATCGCCGCGCCCCCGAACGTCATGGGGGCGGCGCAATTGGTTGCCATGGTGCCTCGGGTCTTCTTTTGACACGAGGCTACATGGCTTCTGCAGATTCGTTACAATGAACCAGTGGCTCATGTAATGAATGTGTTGCAAAATGCCATATATTGCAATACAGTTGATTGCGAGTATATGGTGGAGCGATCTGACCATCTAGGGTTATGACCCTAGATGGTCTAAAAATAGTGAAAAAAAAGTTTAAAAAATAAAAAAAATAAAAGTTCCAAACACCCATTCATAAAAAATGAAATAAGAAAATGATAAAATGTCACACAGACCTCAAATGGTAGCAATGAAAACGTGCATAATTTCGCAAAAAATGACACCTCACACATCTCTGTGCACCAAAGTATGAAAAAGTTATTAGCGTCAGAGATGGCAAAATTTTTTTTCTTTTTTGTACACATTCGTTTAATTTTTGAAAATGTATTTAAAACACAATAAAAACCTGTGTATAAATTTGGTTTCACACGATCAGCACTGAACCAAAGAATAAAGCTGAGGTGTTATTTTGAGTGCACAGTCAAAGTACAAAAAACTGAGCCAGCAAGTTTTTTCAGTTTTTCCACATTTGGATTTTTTTTTCAGCTTTGCAGTACACGGCATGTTAAAATAAATAACATTACGGGAAAGTAAAATTGTTAGCACCAAAATAAGCCCTCCACAGGCTGTACACGTAAAAATGAAAAAGTATGGATTTTTGAAGTGTGAGAGCAGAAATGAGCGGAAAAAACCACTGCGTCCTTAAGGGTTAAAAGGGATTTTCCTACCTGTAAGTAATATGCCCGTTCATAGGATAGCTCATTAGTAGGTAATCAATGGAGTTTGTGACATCTGGCGGCCTGCTAATCATGTGATTCCTACAGCTGATGGAACTGGAAGCAGATAGCTCATTTATACTGAAACATCACCGCAGATCACTGTAGTCACCAAACAGCCACTACACTATGGGTGGAGGTTTTTGCTTTGTAATTCATCCATTATGTGAAAACAGTTATGAAGAGTCAGTTATAGTTTCGGAATGGAATGGAAACCTCTTAACGATTGTATATTGTAAGGTAGATTCTCAATCAAATTTGTTGGTTTAAATATTCTGGTTCCTCACCAAAATAGCACAGTATCTTATACTTCATTTTTTTTCCATTTTCTCCTTTTAAACATTATAGAGATGACTATTAGTGGACAAACAGGGAACTATTAAGACTGGCGTTTTGAACACCAATCTTAGTATCCCACCTCCTTTGCCAGAGCTCTGCATCCAGATCTATTTAGAGGTTCTAGATCATAGTAGATCTAGAAGCAAGATTTGATCTGGGCAGAGATTATAGCTATAGCTATAAGTTTGGTAACTATAATGCATTTAAATTAAATTCAAGCACATATTTCAACATGGCCACGTATTGTAATCTAAAACTTGAGCAAAACAACAAACAAATAAGTGTCACAGAAGAATTTGCATTCCACTCTTGGTTTGACTGAAGGAAAATACTGACCAGATACTGTCGTCAGAATGGTGCCCCAGCCCAGTGAACTTAACTTATTGAATTTTAATGAGATGTGATGCAGTGACCCACAAGCACTGTTTCTTCACTCACGCATTGCTGCAAGATCATACACTAGCATTTTGGCAGTTTCAGATTCCTGAGGATGGGTGTCACACATGACATTTTAATACACATGCGCTTTCACATGGTGCACTGCTTTTATCTGGTTTGAAAATGTTTTTTGTTATTGCTAGAAGTGTGAGCAGCCTGTGCAACATTATCAAAGAAAAACACTTTCAATAAAGCCAAAGGGGTAGGGGCAGTGCGGGACAAAGCTCCCAGAGCCTGCAAAGCCCCCATACATTCTTCTAGGAGTAGGGCTGCCTGCACCTGATATCCTGTGTGGCTGGCTGAGCCCAAACCAGCAAATGTGTCAAAAGCAGATACTCTATTAACACATGTACAGTCAGTGACATATATTGCAGTCTGCCCCTGTCCTGTATACCCTGCTCCACTCTGTTAGCCTTTATGGGGCTAAAGTTTTCAAGTTCATGAGAAATATACTTTTAGTGTAATGCAAGATCCTCATCATTGACTCCCCTTTCCTAAAAGAGCTTGGTCTTGGATTTAAGAGTTCTCCTGGTTACAGTCCCAAACAGTTACAAAAACTGTTATAGTTTCAGATACATTTGAGTCTAGGACAGGGCAATCAGAATTCTCAGACACCAATATGAAGTAGAAAATAGTAGATAAGAGAGATGTCATAATTACCACTTCGATTCAGGAACAACTACAGAGTATTCTAGAACAAATGACGAGGCATAAATGTAAGGAATAGCAAAACTGACTAGGACATCAGTAAAGTGGAAGATGTAACATCAGCTAACTCATTAGTCACTACATACAGGGTTATCAGATAGGTGGTTTCTTGAAAAAAAGTACATGACGTTTGATAGGTTTGACACAATAGCTCCGTGAATTTATGGTAACAGCAAATGGGACATTGTCTGTGCAGGAATGTCCTATTGACATCTTTAGCTATATGCTGTCACGGGTTCCCCTGCTACCCATATCCCGGGTCGCAAGCGCACCGTGTACCTCAATGTGCCCCAGAACTCACTGTCCGGCCCTAGCGGCGATCGTTACCGTTGTCCTAGGGCGCACACCAGCTCGGAAAATTTAAAGGGCCAGTGCACCGCTAATTGGTGCTGGCCAGCTGCCTGCCTTGATATATTCCAGCCCTTCTATGTCCCCATGCCTAAAGATGCTGATTCCAAGCCCTCTATGATAAAACCTGATTTCTGTTGTGACCTCGATTACGTTCTGACTCCGATCCCGTACTGCCTGTCCTGACCTACACGCTATGTCCCCGACTCTCCTGTGCTGCCGTCCTCCAACCTCCTGCCTGTCCCGACCACGAGTTTGCCTTACGTTTTTGTACTACGCCTGGCCGCCAGCGTACAAAGTTGCACCGTGGGAAGACCTGGTGTACCATGCCGCAACGAGTCAACTTGCTTTAGGGCGGGCTTGTGTGAAAACCGGGTTCCACTTAGACTCCAGTCCCAGGTGTCAGCTTACGTCATCATCCGTGGTGGTACAGAGATCCACTACCTCCGATCCTGACACTGTGTACACACAAATATCCATAACACAACAGCATACCTTTGCAGAAGAAAGTCCGTTGCCAATGTGGCCGGCTGTGGTTCTGACCTTTCAACAAAACATTTGTGCATAATAAAAAAAACATCAGTTCATTTACTGCTCAGGACTCTTGATCAGTAGAACGTAACAAACATTTCACTCCAAAATTTTCAGAAATGATCTCCTGACTTCCCTGATATTCCCAGTGCAGAGAGAAAGATGCTTAACAAAGATAAACATTGTTCTGTCCCAAATGTTTTAAGATGCATTGCTGTCAAATTAGTTTTTTTCATGAAATGGTAAATATATCTCTTTTAACATCCACTTTGTGTCCTATGACCAATTGTGAACAAAACTTGGTTATGAGATTTGCTAATATCTCAAGCTGTTCCTTTAATTTATTTATACTAATACATTTTGAGGGGTGTGTTTTTAATTGGTGTCTACATCCAACATTTTTATATTGTGCAGTTGATGGTCTCAACATCAAAGAACTTTAGTTAGATTGTTCACATTATTGGTGCAGCATGAGAGCAGCATGAAACGAGAGTAAATTTGAAGAGTCTAGAATTAATGATTAACTATAGTATATCTGGATATAGAGCAAATACGTTTTGAATAAGGTTTTTCAATACCATAACCAAGTGATTTCAAGCCAAAACTACAGACAGTAAAAAATGGACTAGTGTGGCTATTTACAGCTCATTCAAGCCACCATAGGTCTGATAAGCTCTCAAACGGCGGGCTGTAATTTCTCATCCATAGAAAATTTTACCAATTAAGAATTGAATAAATGAAAAAAGTCCTTTCCAGTACTTTTCAAAATGTTCATTGGCAATGATTAATTTCTAAATAACCAAATGACACATTCGTTTTTTGTGTAAATATAATAAGACTTTTCCATTGCACCAAAATAAAAGCCAATGCTTAATCAATATTAGTGTGAAAAAAAAAAAATCATTAAGAGTAGTAGGAATTATTTGCAAGATCTTTCCTGTCCTGAAAAATGATTTCCTCGCGACTGATACTTTTTTTGCCTGAAACAACTTTAAGGATTAATAATCTTGATTTGTGGGTCTTTTAAATCTACATTTCTATCAATGCGTACCATTTATAAATCTAAATTAAACACATCAAAGATTATCAAATTTTACAAATTCTGTGGCTCATGTTATCTAGGCATGTATAGAAATGTCAGGTTAAGAATATTTTATTGATCTTTCCGTGAATTTTTAAGCAATTATTTGATCATGTAGTAGAATTTTCGGAACCCATTTAAGTAGTGTGTGTCAAAAAGTTGGAGAAATGTATGACACAAATCAATTTTGGCAACCCAAACAATTCACCAATTTGCAAAGGCCTTATGGCATGAACCCAGACACATTTGGGACATTACTAAGGGTCCACGGAACGATTTCTGTCGGGTTTCACAAACTTTTCAGTTTTGCGCACATTTAAATAGGGTTTTTTGGTGCATGCCATTAGATTTTGGCGCATCAGCTCCGGCTTTCACGTAACCCAATCAGGGGGCAGCCCGTCGGACGATCGGAGGATCGGACAACACGGATTTAACAATTCAAATTATGTTGCAAGACCATGCACTCACAAACACCAGGAAGAAGAGGTGAAGTCCGGCGGACCTCAGCGCGACGGGAAGCAACACATGAGGATCGGGCGCACGAGCTTGGTGAATCACGCCGACTTCATCTTCGTCTACGTACGGATCGGGATCACGACAGGAGCGGGGAAATAAATGTGCCCCACGTTTGTGACCCCAAACGACCTGAGGGCGAACAGCATTGAAAAACTTTGCTTGGTGTATTCAATAGGATGCTCCAGCCTCCAAGTCTGCCCTGAATCCTCAATCACTAAGGCTGTTCACATGTTGCATTCTATTCTCATATAGAATTTGTTACCTTATATCCAGGGTTTGGATTCAGACTTTCTACTTTAATAGCGACAAATCTATTTTAGAATCACCAAAAACAATACCTACTATACTAAAATTACATATTTAAAATATCATTTATAATTTATCTAGAATATAAATATAATATAAGAAGTAAATCTACTTTTTTGAATCTAAAAGTACTGAATTAGATTGCTCACATACCTACCTGTTCAGATGATAGTTATAGATCTAAATTATCTAATTTAAGACACCGCCCTTTTAACACCCCGTTAAATAGACATTTTGGGACTTATTCACGAAGGGTCCCGCAGCCGCATTCTGACGGGTTTTTCCAGATTTTGGGGATCGCATCGCTGCAACGGATTTAGAAGGGGATTGTGGTCACACTCATTGGATTTGGTGCATCGGCGCCGGCATTCATGGCAATAGAAATTGGGGGTGGGCTGTTTAGACATCCGACTAATTCGGACAGTGTGTGCGGATTTAACTTTATGTGTCGCAGCATTGCACTTACGCAGCGGGAAGAAGATGGTGAACTCTGGCGAACCTAGCGGGTGCGAACACATGAGTTGGGCACACAATGTTAAGTGAATCACGGCACAGTGTTTTGTCAGACCTCTGGATCGGGAACCGCAGGTGGGTACAGTAAACTTTGCCCTTGTGTTGATTGCGTTGTCCAGATGTTAGAACACCTACACCCCCAAACCCAAGCGTATATACATACAGCACCAACACCAAAGTTTCTGAACATCAATGCTAACGCAGCCTACCGCACAACAACAAATACTTCTAACAAATTCCCTGTGATCTCTATGAGACTAACAAATCAAGGCAGTTGGAGGCGGCGCTGCGCTGCCCTGAGAGTGGCAGCATCTGTGCTGGACTTCCTGAAATGCGCACAGATGCGGCGCACCTTCGTGAGCAAATCAGACAGATCGGGGTATGTCTTGAGGAAACGCTGAACTATGAGATTTAACACATGGGCCAGGCATGGCACATGTGTCAGTCTGCCGAGTTGCAGAGCTGCCACCAGGTTACGGCCGTTGTCACACACAACCATGCCTGGCATTAGGTTCAGCGGTGCCAGCCACAGATCAGTCTACACCGTGATGCCCTGTAATAACTCTTGGGCGGTGTGCCTTTTATCGCCTAGGCTCAGCAGTTTGAGCACCGCCTGCTGTCGCTTAGCGACGGCACTGCTGCTGTGCCTAGAGCTACCGACTGATGGCGCCATGCCCACGGATGGTCGTTCGGAGGAGGAGGTGGAGGAGGGGTGGGAGGAGGAGGAAGCATAGTAGGCCTTTGAGACCTGGACCGAGGTAGGCCCCGCAATCCTCAGCGTCGGCAGTATATGACCAGCCCCAGGGTCATACTCGGTCCCAGCCTCCACCAAGTTAACCCAATGTGCCGTCAGCGATATATAGTGGCCCTGCCCGGCAGCACTCGTCCACGTGTCCGTGGTCAGGTGGACCTTGTCAGAAACGGCGTTGGTCAGGGCACGGAGGATGTTCTCTGACACGTGCTTGTGCAGGGCTGGGACGGCACATCGGGAAAAGTAGTGGCGGCTGGGGACCGAATACCGAGGGGCGGCCGCCGCCATGAGGTTTCGAAAGGCCTCGGTCTCTACCAGCCTATAGGGCAGCATCTCCAGGCTAAGCAACTTGGAGATGTGGACGTTGAGGGCTTGGGCGTGTGGGTGGGTTGCGCTATACCTCCTTTTGCGCTCCAGCGTCTGGGGTATGGAGAGCTGAACGCTGGTGGATGCTGTGGAGGATCGTGGAGGCGAAGATGGGGTTTTCGCACGGGAGGTGTTTGGGCCGGGGTCCTGGGCATGGGGCTGACTAGCAGATGACACAGCGGAAGGAGCAGTGGTGTGCCCGGCCGGAGGTGAACGGGCTTGGTGCCATTGAGTGGGGTGTTTAGCATTCAGATGCCTGCGCATACTGGTGGTAGTTAAGCTAGTAGTGGTGGAACCCCTGCTGATCCTAGTTTGGCAAAGGTTGCACACCACAGTCCGTCGGTCATCCGGTGTTTCTTTAAAGAACCTCCAGACTTCTGAAAATTGGCAACATTTGGCGCTGATGCACCAGCTCTGGCCCTGCCTCTCCGTCTGGCCCCACCACTGCCTCTTCCAACCTGTTCTGCTATAGGACTCGCCTCTGTCTCAGAAGCACTGTGTTCACCCGGCCTATCAACCCAGCTTGGGTCTGTCACCTCATCATCCTCCGATCCCTCAGTCTGCTCCCCCCTCGGACTTCCTGCCCTGACAACAACTTCACCACTGTCTGACAACCGTGTCTCCTCATCGTCCGACACCTCTTTACACACTTCTTCCACTACGTGAATAATGTCATCATCACCCACAGACTGCGACTGGTGGAAAACCTGGGCATCGGAAAATAGCTCAGCAGCAGCAGGACAAGTGGTTTGTGACTGTGGGAAGGGTCCAGAAAACAGTTCCTCAGAGTATGCCGGTTCAAATGCCAAATTTTGGTGGGAGGGGGCAGACTGGGGGGAAGGAGGCTGAGGTGGAGGAGCTGGAGGAGTGCCGATTTCGGTGACATGGGTGGACTGCGTGGAAGACTGACTGGTGGACAAATGGCTAGAAGCATTGTCCGCAATCCACGACATCACCTCTTCGCACTGTTCTGGCCTCAACAGTGCTCTAGCACGAGTCCCAGTAACTTGAGACATGATGAACCTAGGGAGTGTACCTCTGCGGCGTTCCCCTGCTCCCCCATCAGCAGGTGGTGTCTCACCCCGCCCAGGACCACGGCCTCTGACCCCTGCAGTAGTTGGACGCCCACGTCCACGCCCTCGTCCTCTACTCCTAGCCCTCGGGTTAAACATTTTCCAAATTAAAGTGTAAACTTGAAAAAAAAAATTTTTGTGTTTATTATTTTTTAGTTTTTTATTTTTTTTAACAAAACGATGCTATCCTATTGCTATGGCTAGTTTCTAACCTACACTGACAGCACACAACTGGATATTGTGCTTTGCAAGATGAGTTTGAGCTATAAAATGAAATAAAGGTAAAAAAAAAAAAAAAATCAGCAGACTCTGCCTAATTCTACTCAAACCCCTAATAAATTGTCCCACTTCGGTGTTTGAGGTGGATATGCGTGTCACTAAGAGCTAAACACAACGGTCGCAGGTCTCCCAGCAAATTCCTCACAGTATGGTACTAGCTGCACTACTAGTACCAGCAAGCCCAGCCACACGCAAACAAAAAAAGGAAAATATAACTCTATTGTAGGCCTAAGTAAGCCGTTGGGGTTCTCCTATGGCTATTTTGTAGCCTACAACGAGAGCACACTGCTTTGCAAGATGAGTTTGAGCTATAAAATGAAATACAGGTAAAAAAAAAAAAAATCAGCAGACTCTGCCTAATTCTACTCAAACCCCTAATAAATTGTCCCACTTCGGTGTTTGAGGTGGATATGTGTGTCACTAAGAGCTAAACACAACGGTAGCAAGTCCCCCTGCAAATTCCTCACAATATGGTACTAGCTGCACTACTAGTGCCAGCAAGCCCAGCCACAAGCAAATAATAA